>LKNJ01001252.1:131530-204550 GCA_002120245.1 Maccullochella peelii | reverse complement strand
ACACACACACACACATCGATAGATCGATAGATATACACAGCTAAAGCGTTGGCTATTGTTAGCAGTGAACACCACGCCATTAAAAGCCTATTAGTTCTCGAAAATGTTTTGGTGCACAAGCAACAAATAATGAACATGTGGTATTAGGGAGAGCTCTCCAATCACAGCACAGTCCTGTGGCTGTTATTATTTTTTTGCCTGATTACATGTAGAAGGGGACTTCTGGAGTTCACTTAGTTTCCACACCATTCTGTGGCACCATTATGGCTTTGCATTGTTCTCATTTGAGCACCACATATACGAGTGGGCACAGGGACAAAGAAAGCTCTCCCACTGCAGAATTTGTTTCATCAAAGGGCTTTTGTTGTGTGCATGTGTGTGTGCGTGTGTGTGTATACAGTTTGAGCGTAATGTACACACAAGAAACAGCAACTCAAACAGGGATGTACTGACAATACACTGTCATGTTTACAATAGCACCTCTCCAGGTTTTTCTGTGATGAAAAAGACGCTTGTGCTCTCCCAGCCTTTGTTTAGCTCTGGAATCTGTCAGCTATCAACCGCAAGCCCACAACTCAAATGCGCATTTCCAGAACAGGAAATTTCTGTTCATATTTCCAAAGCATGGACAAATTTAGTAAAAAATGAAAGTAATAGTTTCAGTGCCAGTTAGCACTGCAAAGCAAGTTAATAGTATGCTAGTTTTCAGCAAAGTCTATCATCATTGTCTAGTCTCCTGGGGAGTCTTCCTATTCCTGAGCTATTAAAACACTGGGGTTTAATTACCTGACATTATGGAAATGCATACCTGAGGGGGGTGCTTCATTTACTCCACAGCTAATCAGAGATTGGAGATGTGGTTCCTAATCAATCTGACACAACTCTCGTGTGTGTGTGTGTGTGTGTGTGTGTGTGTGTGTGTGTGTGAGTGTGAGTGTGAGAGAGAGAGAGAGAGAGAGAGAGTGTGTGTGTGTGTGTGTAGTGGGGGTAGGGTAGTGGTAGTAGTGAACGAGTTAGTCTTGGGGTTGAGATGTTAGATGCTTTTTAACCTCATGTGACTTGGTGTGATCACGGCAATAGCCCACTGGGAGAGAGAGCGTTCGACAACCATCTCATCTCTGCGGTGGGTTTGATAAAGATGGGAGTAGGGAGGGGTAAAAACGCTGCTTTATGTCTTTTCATTTCTCCCTTCCCTGCATCCTCTCCTTTAATGATCAGAATGTCATGAAACATGTTTTGGCAGTTTATCTTAAAGCACACTGCGCCGCTTATGCACACAAAATATCTGTAACCTACAGAGTCGGTGAGTTCAGCCCACAGAGATACATATCAGGGGAGACATTAAAATCCCAAAATGGATGGGGACCTGCTTTAACAATCCGTCTTCAAGCATGAGACAAATAAGAAACAGCTGGTAGAAAAGCTAACCCACAGCAGCAGACAGAGCAGCCCTACACTCTTGGCACCAAAGGTTGCGGGCTTGTCTCTTATTCAGTATGACTTGCCTGAGAAGTGCTTCAATTATCCTGAGTGAAAATCAAAACAGAAATCCATATTTGGCCACATCCACCCCATAATGCATATTTTATAGTGTGTGTATTAATTATAAACTAGCACTCCTTGCTGTTTGTGACTGCCCTGGGCTCAGACTGGCTATCATGTGGTGGATCAACACATTTCTGCCTTTAGGGATGCAGTGGGAGAGCCAACAATTAGTATTATCAGAAGATCAGTATCTGTTTCTTCTATAGCAGCTGAGCATGTACATGTGGAGTTGTGTCTTTGCATGTATGTTTAATGGGTTTTTGACTTTGCCGTCCTCTCTTTAGTGTCCGCCAGCGTGTGCTCCCTAGAGAAGTTCAGGAATCAATTTTTCTTCAAGGACAGAACAGACCACATCTCCATCTCTAAAACAACTACAAGGATCCCATCACATTAGACAAAATGATGCAGTGATCTTTGAGCATTAATATTTCAGAGAACCTGAATATTACTGGTAGTAGTAAAGATAAGCCTTGAAGGTTTCAATGAGCCAATTAATGAGAATAAAGAGAGAAGCCAAAAGAGTAGGCCATGACTTGGAGTTTGTCAGGAGTGCTGCTGAGAGTCGTCCCAGTAGTAACCACAACATGGGTCATAAATCTCAGTGGAAGGGCTCTCCAGACTGCCTGGAGATGGCAGGTCATTAGGAATTGCTGGTCCATGGCATTAGGCTGGCCCATCAAACACATGTCTGAATTGTCATTGTGGGAGCACCCATTTCATTTCTGCCCTTTGAACTCTTAACCCCCACAGCAAACCCCCCCCCAGCCAATGACAATGCGGTGGGGCCGCTGTTGTGTATTTTCACAGCAAGAAAATATTTATAACAGAACCCTAGCCGGAGAGTGTGACAGGCACAGTTTATGGATCGTGGCACTGCGTCAAGAAGCCGGCACAGACACGGTGAAAAGGAATGGTGAAACCACTCTCTTGTCTCAGCGTGTCCAGCGTCAGTGTGTGAGTCCTGTGTGTGCAGAGGGCAGTGAGGCACGGATCAGGGTTGCGTGTGTGGTGTCGTCAGCAGAGCCCTAGATCATGCAGTTAAATGAAAAGTGCTAGTGCATAACCACAAAACCTCAAGGCAGTAAACAGATCCACTGTCTACCTTCTGGTCTCTGCCACCTTAACTGAACCCTTTAAATATGCTCCATCGAATACACACACTTTATCCTTAGGAGCCTCTCCAACGCTTCTCAATAAGCTCAGAGGTTAATAGTGTACTCTGCTGTGACTCTGGGATAAAAGGTGGGGTACAGAAACTAATAAAAAAGTTTTATGGTTCAGGTTGCCTGCTTTGTTGCAAATAGATAGGTTGCTGAGTCAAAAAAAAGCGTGGTGCAATTTTTCGGACACTGCAACGTAACTGCAATGTAATCTACTAGTGGCCTATCTGTGTCTGAAAATCTTACAGGCATTTTAGCAGGATTTTCAGTAAATATATCGGAGTCAAATGAACTATGAAAGGGACGATCTTTGCTATGTTCTGTTGCAACTGTATGCTGCTTCATATCAGCAGATTTCAATATCCCTCACTGCTGCTTTTGAAGCGTGTCTTACCTGTCCACAAGGGAGGATTTCTGATTTAAGCGAATATGATTCCAAACACACAAACTGCCCCAGATAAAAGTATAAACTAGGTCAATAGAGCTGCTCTTTGTAACCGGGAGTCACGTCGTCTTTTTTTCTCCTTTCTTCTGCTTTAATTAGAAATCATATTCACAGCTAATTTGACAGGCACAAATTAGCATCTACTACACAATGAACTGCAAATGGATGGCCAGAAATAATGAGGAAAACAGTTCAGAGAAACAAAAAGGAGATCATTTGTAGACTTGGTTGACACTTAGATGGTCATTAGATGTTCCTCTTCACAGTGTTCTGATGTCTAACATGTCAGCTGTGAATGTCGATGTTCAAAGAGTCAGAGGAGTGAAGGACTTTGGCAAATTCTTTTTGAGTGGAATAATGTGCTGCGCCACACACAGACACTTTTCCACTCCACCAGCCTCCCTAACAGGCACTGATACTGGGCCTGTACACACACGCAATCACATGCACAAATACGCACAATCATGTGAATGTACTGACTAACACAACCCAAATAAACTGGAGATATTCAGGCTAGGGTTTAATATTTAGAGAAAACCATACTATGTCTGTGGAGCTCTGTTAAACTGAGGCAGTTCTAACCTTTAATGATGGGGGCTCTTTTTTCTTTTAGTAGCTGCCGAAATTCGCACAAATAGAAATAAAACTTAAACGAGCTACCAGTTGTGGGATGAGAGAGGAGAGGCAACAGTGGTATTTCTTATTTGTGGCACATTAAAAATGCATGCTACACCACACATGCTGCCTTGTCTGATAATACTGGTTGGCATTTTAGTTCTTTATAGCTTCTAGTGGTCCCTGAGGAGCCTGTGTGAGCCAGACAAACTTGCGGTGGAGGTGGCACGATCCCAGCAGCACACTCACTCACACACAAAAAAAGCCTAAAGCCTGGCTCATGCTTCATGTGGAATGCAGTGCAGGGGAGTCAGAATTATGCAACTGTGGCTGAAACACATAAGCAAGGTTGTACTCGACACAAGAGTGTGTATGACAATACCTATCACAGCATTATCTCAATATTGACGTGTCAAAGTATTTACTGAAATATGAACCACATGCCACTGACATGACTGAAGTGTCAGGGTTCATTGGCAAGGGGAATTCTAAAAACAATAAGATAAGAAAAACATTGATATGAAGCTTGCGCACATTGATTTAGACAAAGAGTGAAAGCATGTGCTCATTTTAATCTATGTTAACTTCTTGTTTTGAAAGACTTGCAAGTTGTGTCTTCCTCTGCTGTGACACACAAACCTTTAAAGTATACTGCCATCCTTATACCCCCCATCTTCCACACCAGTTTACAGTAAGTTACAGGGTTTTCTGCTTTGCAAAATTTTAGCAGGACTTTGTTGCAGACTGTGTTTGCTCTTCATTGGGTTGTTATATTTAATGTGATCTGGTGCAGGTAACACTCTAATATGTTCAGTTCAAGTCATTAAAAGCCCATCTGGCACAAACATGCAGTCTATGTCTGTGGGATTCCTTGGTTACATTCACTGCTGCATACAATGGTTCATGTGTTACCATACCAACCTCTGCCATGTGGATTTGTTGTTGTGTGAAGTAGCATTTGACTTGTGATAGCATCACTAGTTTTGGAAGACGTGTTCATGTGTCAACAACCAAGGCTTAACTTTTCAAAATCACTAATAATGATGTGAGTTCCATTTTAAGTTGGATTTTACTATGAAATACTCATTACAATATGAGGCGACCGTAGGTAGCTTCTTAAACCTATTCATATTCTTAACAGTACTTGTCATATCCTGCTGATGATTGAAATGATGTTGTTTTTGCAGCTTTTAGAACTACACCAGTAGTGTTATGATGTCTGAATGTATCAATGTGACAACAGGCTGGTGTCACAGTGATTAATCCCTTTCCTCCGCAGGCTTGTCACCTTCATAACAAAGCAACAATACCAGATGCCAAAGCCAGCCCACACGTCTATTGTTATAATTACCTGACCTTCAAATCCACATTAATGAGCCCAGGATGATCCCATTCTCTTTCATCATTTGGCTTCCGAGCCCTCCTTTTATCTAACAAGGTCACCTTTCACAACACTGCTTCTCCCTGAAATACACATCCCCCTCATAAATATACATCTACCTGCATCTGCTCAACCCCCAACCCTAAGACGGGAGCTTGGAGAAATTACAAGAAAATAAAGCTGTAGGTGGGCTCTGCAAAGCGAGAGTTTATATTTCTTCTGAAGTTGACACCAAGGGAAAGTCAATGCCACCAAAGTTAAGACACGGAAAACAACTTTCTAATGATTGAAGTGTTACTGAATAATTGTTTTCAACACTAAAGACACAGCCTATTAACATGAACGAGAAAGACTCACTGCAAGTGCTCTAAAGGCACAATGCAGGTGGGCAGCAGAGTGAGCAGGGTTCATTAGATGAAGATGTTTCGATCGGTTCCCGCTATTTTAATCACAAATGCACTGTGGTTGTCACAACAACAGAAAAATGTTTGCAGTTTGTGAGAAACCACTAGCACAGTCTCAGAAAAACAATACACTCAATTAGTCATTTGCTGTATCATAGTTGAAGTTAGAACATTTGAAAAGGTGAACTGAATAAGGAAGGGCTGGTGAAAGCCCTGCAAGAAAATGTTTAACAACTTCAAACATAGTATTAAAAAATGTCTAGTAGAGATAGCAATATCTACATAAATACACCAAATTAAAGTACACACATTAAACCAGCTAATGACACATGTAAATGTTTACAGTAGCATATTCTCACATATTTTAAGTCTTGACATCTCAGTGCACCTCATTGCTCTCAGGCCTTAGGCACTTACAATACATGAGACATTTACAGTATATAAGTGCAGATAGTCCATAAAGAAATTAAGCCAGGCTAGATATTCAACATTAAACTTTGTTTACTGGACAAAATGTAGTTTTAATATGGAAAATGTTAAATAACATTGCAAGATATTTCAACTGATATTCACCAACCCTCAGCATGTGTGCCAACTTTGAAGAGGTACCATAATTTTCTGGTTGAGATGAAATAGGTTATCTGCAAACTTCACAGGGCCCAGTGTCACTGCGGAGCTCTGGCAGGATTTAGGCCAGCAGCTGCATATTATGGATTTATCCAGTCACATTGCTGGATTTATCAGCCTCACGTTAATGCAGCCTCTTCCTTACTAGTGATCAGGCCTGCTGGCATGGTAAAGACCCACATGGCTCCTCAGGGCCTTCACAGTCCACTACCCCCAGCTAGGTACCCGCCAGGCAGCCAGACAGTTCCCCTCACTATATCCAAAATAACATGGCTGGGATTTCTCCAGACGGAAGAGCCAGGACAGCATTAAATTGGAGATCCTCAGCCACTGAAGAATGGTTTCTGAATCGACTTCCTTACATATCACTGCTTTCTCTTTGCAGAAAATAGAAGTCTGGAAATGAGGGCCTTGCCCTTGATAGCCAGGCCATGGTATATACACTCAGAGTTATACTCTATATAGTTTAAGTGCAGAACATTGCATTAAGGAAGAGTGCATTGTCTTTTTTAACACTAAATGTATTTTAACTTCTCTTACTTCCTTAGCAAAATGCACTTAACCGGCACTTAAGAGAATCCATTCCCACCAGCGTCTATTTGATCACAGCGGTGTGAGAGTCGAGGTGATGTGTGAAGTGGGCCCTGGCTCCAGAAGTACTCCGTTTATGTCACAGAGACTCATCTCCCTGGAGCTCGAACAGCAATCAGGCTGGAGCAACTCAATCATCAAGTCCAGAAGAGATTCACCATATTATTCATGTTACCTTGGTGAAAAAAACACGAAATCTCCTTCTTCTTTTCTGCTTATTGAGCATGGAGGCTAAAATGGGTTGTGTTAATTAAGGGAAGCAGTTTATCTAAAGGGTGGAAACTGTTATACTTCTACAGCTTGTATGTATCTCTTTTTGTAGAACACGGGATTATTAATGGCCACAATTAGAGGAGACCCACTGATTCAGTAATGTACAATGACAGACAATTCTATATGTAACAGAGAACTGACCATTATGAAATGATATAGTGCTGAATATAGAAAGGTTTAACATCTTAAAGCAACTGCAAACATATCAATGCAAACATTCCTTTTGCCCAAATACACAGCACACCGATGCTCCTATATAAAGTGTAACCGAGTCTAAATGCAGACACGTCAGTTCAGTCTACAGAAGTACATGATGAAAGCTCTTACAAAGATAAGCCAATCCTTCTTGGATGAGAGATGATCTCATAAATAATCCTACCTGTATTAACATTACTAGCGACAGTTGTAATAGTTTGATCATAATGGGAGGTATTTACTTTGAGACGGTTATTTATTTCCCACACTTTGTAATGGAAATAAAACAGTTTTGCACCTCAAAGACAATGACTTCCATTGTGCCAGCTCAACTCACAGTTGTTCCAATCACAGGCCACATTTTAGGAAAGAAAACTGCAGTTCTACAAACAGGCTTTCATATGCAAGTTGAAGCTGTTAGCGTTATTTTCCTGCCCTACAATCATTACAGCTTAAAAAAAAAAAAAAAGAGACTGGATTGACAACTGTGCATTGATATCGTAGCCTGTTATCTCCCTGTTAGATATTGTAGCTTGTAAATACTATAGAACTAACAGCAAAAAAGGGAGTTCACATACATAAATACCTTACAGTTCCCGTCTTTTGAACAACAGTGGAATTAGCTTAGATACAGAAATGTCACGGACTGCAACAATAATAGCGTAAAGTTTTGATCTTTCTTTTGTAGCGCCTATGGATCACACAATGTTCACTTCAGTGCATCTTCAAAACAAGCATCTGTTTTTTTTTCCCCAAACACATTCACATAGAATCCCAGTAGATGGTTTCCTGCTCATTGGTATCTGCAGCCTTTTGTTAAAACAGAACAAAAAGACAACCTGTTTCAATTGCTTATTCAAGGAGGTTTAAAAAGGAAGCCTATGAAATAGTAAAACACAGTGCTGACACTATGAGAATTATACACTCAGACAGGCAGAGTGTTTTCATCTTGGCAGTGTCACCAAATAAATCTGAGCTTAAATAAAACAGTGAGCTGGAAAGATGAAGAGCAGAAAAGAGTTAAATATTCCAAGTCTGTCTTTTTTGTTTTTTCTACAATCTTGCCCAGTCTTGAGCACTGTGGTTCTTGATGTTCTGCTTAGATAATCATTTGTTTATGTCAGCTGAATTGATACAATCCATCAGTCTGCTCAAATCAAGCTTACAGTACTGTACCTCTCACTGGTCTGAAAACATACTGTCTGGCTGTCTTTGAATCTCTCTTTGCTGCATCGTCCAGTCTGAATTCATCCTTTGACTAGCTTTTAATGTTATTTCAACAGAGGACACGGTCTGGCTTAATAGAACCTCTCTAACTCATCAGAGGATATTAGCCACACTATAATGTGAAGTCTCTCTTTATCCACATTTGCCTGAACAACTGAAATCATCTATTGGAAGTACTCAGACTCCTCAATCACCTACGTTTGAAAAACTAGGCGTGACAAGGAAATTGCTAATTATACATCATTTTCACTGGATAAAGCAACCTTGTGCTTGTATCTGTTTTTGTATCACAAAGTGTTCCTCTTACATACACAGGAGAATGGGACACATAATCAAGCACATCAAACTAAATAATTGACAGACGTGTTGCAGGCTGAGAGACTGGAATTGTTATCTTGGGGGCACTTAACTAGGAGAATAGATTGACAATGGTTATATCTCTCTAAATGATATTGCCGTCCTCCTGCTGAACTTTGCAGTGCTGCTTAATTGCAGCCGTTAATTGGCTTGCCTCCAAGCTCTTTATTTCATTGCTACACCCCAACACACGCACTGTAGCCATCTTACTGGTGGGTGATGTACTAAAGCCAAGATTTACACAAGATTTTCTCCCCCTGATGCACTGATGAAAAGGATGTATATTAATTATTGTATGGAAAATAAATTAACTAGCATTAACGTGGCTTTAGTGTTTCCTGCTGGTTCATAAAAAAAACCCTATGAGAGCTACTGGCTTTCCCACCAGGAACATTTAAGTGAGGGTGCCAGCACCAGCAGATGACAGGAGGTTTCTCAGGAAGGTGCAGTACAGGACTCCAAAGTGTCCTTCTCAAGTAGCACTAACTCCACAGTTCACATCTAATATTAGAGGTGAGCAGCCGAAGAATGTGGGTAAAAAATGAGAAGCAAACCCTGTGGCACTTAGCCAAACCAGGCCAGTTTAACATGAGACTGTCAGCTTTAGTGTTCCTGTGTTAGAGCCTCTACAATAGGAGGTGGGGCAGTGAACAGAGAGCTGCTTCACTTTGGCAGCTCCAAAACACCAATCAAACACTAAATCACACTAGCACACTAGTTACATTGTGAGGGCCCTGTCACTTCTGCAGAGCCAATTTATGTGGCTTTTACACATGCTGAAGAAAATGAAGGTTTCTTTGAGGCACACATACTGAAACCAACTGTGAGGCTGACTCTAGAGCTGAATGTTAAAGCAGAAGAGAACACGGGGGGGCTGGAAGATTTATTTTTTATTTAACTCACTACTCTTTATAATTCCTTTTCCTTGCACTTAGTGTAATAGATGGAAAAGTGCCACAGTATGCAACAAGAAATCAGCATGAATAAGCCAACATTAACACTCCATTTGAATGGCCTTGACTGGACATTTCCTGAAGACACAGATCCCAATGTAAAATAATATAAATCCACCCTCACCCTCGGCTAACAAAAATCTCAGGCAGGTGGGAGCCTGGAAATGAAGAAAAACCTGAGTCTGGCCCAAAAAAGCAGCAAATACGGGAAAGGATGAAATGAAAGAGGATTAATTCTCCTGTTTTGCTGAGAAGAACTCCATGAGAATAAAATACACTGTGCCAGGTATTTTTCTCTCTAACAACCTGCAAGGTAAAAAACATTTTGTAAGACACATAATTCTGTTATCTAATGTATCACACTATACTTTTTTTTTTATTGCTGGAAGATGAAAAAAGGCAGTGATATTTTACAGGCAGGTAAAAGCTTTAAGATGGCTAGAGCGAAATGAAGGATATGATTATGTAATCTGGAAACTAACTTTTTGGTGGGCTGTGAGACACGTCAGGTACATACAGGTAATATTGCCACAATCATAACATTTAAGATCAATCACGCTTATGTTATTGCACCACTCTACTATTTCCAATATGGAAAAAAGCTGTTTGATCCTCAGTGGTGTCACTAAATCAGCCAGCTATCCCTCAGACTACTGCTCAGAATGCTGTTAAGAATGCCGTTATAGGGAACACGAAAGATGTTGCAGTGGCAGTCTTAATAAGTTGAGTCACTACAAAGAAAAGAGCTTTTCATCCCAACAATAATGTCAGAGGGCAGATAGACCTTCCGTGTAACCACACACTCCGCATAAGTCAACAAGACCTTTTTGTTGTCTGGACCATTCAATAATACCTATACTTACACAGGCTGTTTCTAAAGGAGAAGGACTCAGCAGTAACCTTGCATCCCAAGGACACATCATTTGAAATGCATTGGGTGCCACAGCACTGTGATATATCCTTTTTCCAGAATTAACCTCAGCTAGTCTTTCCTGTCACCAACCAATCAGGGAGTATGAGTAGGGACAGATCCCAAGTCCAGACACATAACCACAAAGCACTTCTCTCTCCGCCTTTTGTGCGTTTACAGGCTCATAGGGCAAGATGCAAACATGACAAATTGCTTGAAAGATCTTACAGGTCAGTCAGCCACATGTTTGACAAATACAATCCAATTGTGAAACATCTGAAAAATCTTTTTTGGAAACGTGAAGGATGTAAATGTCTCTGTGACCTCTATTAGAGGCAGAGATCTATCTGTATTCCAAGGTTACCTCAACCATGAGGCAGTCCAGTCTGTGAGCAAAAGGGCTCCTGTCTGTGTGTCTCCACATAGTAAATGTGAGTGCATTGTGGAGAAGAGAGAAAACTGAAGGCACAGATGGCTAAAAGCACACATGATTAAAATGCAATTCAGTTAGGGGGGGTGAGATGAATGAATGACCTAAATAGAATCGGCAGCTGCACAGGTAGACTGACTCTGACTAAACTGGTGTCCATCAGTGGGATTTTCCATTTGTCTCACATATAGTTGCCGGCAGTTAAAAATCGAAAAAAAGTTAAGATGATGATTAGACCAAGGATGCAACTACTGTGCATGCATTTCACGTTGTACATGAAGAATTCAGTTACAAATGTAAACCACAAAATATTAACCAACTCTGATAAGATTATTGAAAGCAGAGGCAAAAAATGTTAAATTAAATGCCAAGGCGGAGGCATCTCATTGCAGCATAATAACCGTCACCCTGCTAAATTCAGATTTGGCATCAGATTAGCGTCTTTGAGCTTTCTCCCTGAATACACTGAAAGAATGTGACACTGTCTGGATTAAGGCACCACTTCAAAGAAGAGGGACTTTGTGATCATTAATGTAACTTCTAATTACTGAGGAGCTACCAGTAAAGGACCACTGCTAGCTCTTGCAGTGTTCATCATTTATGTAGCTGGACTACAGTTTCAAGTTTCCAAAGCGTTTAATTGGCTTATCTCTGCTTGCACTACACACAAACACAAAAGAAACAGAACTTCAAGCCCATTCAGAGGAACGCTGTCTGACAAACCCGCATAAGTCTGTGTCACACAGCAAAGTCACATATTTTTATTAATCAGCAAAAATAAAAATAAATCTGCAAAATCTACTATACTATAATATTCCTGGGCTGCTACAGTAAAGTCCTCATAATGGTGTCCAGAGCATTTGTCAGATTGCCTGATGAAATACACTCTTCATTCGTGTGGCAAACAAGCATTTTTTCCCACTGTAGGAACTGCCTGTACAAAGTAATACAAAGGAAGTGGATGCCTCCTGCCCAGTGCCGCAGTGAGCAAAAGAGGATGTGGTTTAATCTTCACTTCCATCTTTAATGAGATCTGATGCAGGATGAAGCAGGATGACTAAAACACAATGCAGGCTTGCCAAGCTGCACAGTAATGCAATAGATGCTGTGTGATAAAGTGATACGCAAACCATTAGGACTGTAATAAATTATATTTTTGGTTAGCTGTGTCAGTCCCTCAGACAAAGTAGAGAGAGAGAGAAACAAGCTCTTATTTAACGCCTTTATTATGCTGCATTTCCAAACTGCTTTCCTGATCTCTCATGCCAATAAAGCTTATTTGAATTTGAGAGAGAGACAGGGACAGAGAGAGAACTAACTAGTATCAGACTACAGACAGGAGAGGAGATGGAAACTCAAGAGCAATGCAAGTAGTGCAGGATTAACCTGTCCAAGCACCCTGTGCTTAAATTAAATGGATCGGCCCAAAACTCTCTGCCCTCTGGTCAGTGTTCCCTGTTGTGTTAGCATGTCTGTTAGGTGGCACGTGTGTGTAGGGACTGGAACCATGTGGAAGAGGACTGGGAAAGACACATTCTTAACTGATAGGATTTGATATCCTGACATGTTTTGTTTTTTCTTTTTTATCTAAAAGAGTTTTAAAAAAAAAAACAAAACACACTCTACAACCTCAATGGATATACTGTATGTTCTAGTCACAAAGTCTGACTCCTTTCCCTGAAGCCTTTGAGGTATAAAAACATACTCTTCAAGCTCTGTGGCCTGCTCAGGGAGCACTGATACCCTGTCAATACCTCTCTTTGCCTTTCCGCCCCCTCATTGCTCAAAGAGAGGGAGCATTCATTCTTCAATTTGGCCTAATTAGGTTTGAATCGAGTTAACAGCCGTATGTCAATCTTTTCTAGCACTCCCATTGCAGATATGTAATCCAGTGGTGTCTCCTGGGCATATTTAACTCATACATAAATACAGGGATTGTCTCTTGCAAATATATAATATGTCACTGCTGGCCAGACAGCAGGTATTGGTTACAGCCACCCAGTCTAGACAGACGGCATACTAGCTTTGAGAAAAATGATATGTATTATGTATTTTCTCCTTTAGGGTGACATTTTGCAACAGAAATACAGAGAAGAACTGATTGATTCCAATAGGTTTTTAAAACAAAGACATGTATTCTCCTCTTGCCAACAGACATACACATTAGGAGCCAATAGACAGGCTCTCCCTGCAAAACGTTCTCGTACAGTTGTCTCTCGCACGCTAATAGATAGGTTGGTCTGTGAGGGCCAATGCTCTGTATGAGAGGCTGATTAAGCAGAAGGCTACATTCAAGCTAGCAGCCCAGAGGATCAGAGGAAAAGGGAGGGGTCCCATTGTGGGAGCCCATTGGCCTGCAGTGTCTCCTGCTCGACTAATGTAATCTATGATCTCTCCCATCCCAATTAAAAGACAAAATGGCCTCAGAACAGCTGTAAAGGGAGGCCTCACAGGAGTGCACTAACCGCTGTTAATGTCAGAAGTCTCATTTAAAGAGCAGCATCTGTTTAGGCTCCACGCAGGCCTCATGCCTCCGAGCCTGCTAACAGCAGCTACAACCCTGCCCATCTGGAGCGTTGTAGCAACACCCTGTCCCCGACTCACACAACCGACTGACACTCTTATTGTTTTGTTCAAGTCAGGAGACACCTTTGACTTTAAATGTTTGTTAAACTTTGTTTGAGGTCGACAAGACTATTTATCAGGTTACATTTTATTGATTTCACCGTTAAAAGGCTCCTCATTGAAATGTATGTGATATATTAAGTATCAAACTGAAATTGGAAATGCTTAACTCTAAAACCACAGGAGTTGCAAAAGGCTCAGTAAACATCAATATCTGGACAAAAAAAACAAAAAAACAGTCCCTGTTCAAAACATTACACGCAAAACATTCAATCAAAGTGCTGTTATCCAGCAGCAATAATATAAATGTCTGGCTTGAAACATTTCATTGTTCAAATCACAGTGAAGGCCCATTAAATTAGATGATTACAGTATTTTTCAGAGCTTTGTTTAGTAATAACATACAATATGGTGTATTTAATGAATTGATTTCCAGATGTAAATAATACGTGTTGAGATTGTAAAAATGCTGAAGCCACCTAGGGTAGACACCAACACAAACCAATGAAATGTGCAGGAATGACCAAACAGAAAGTTAAGTGTGTATGAATCTGTGTGATTCCCAGATCTATTAAAATGAACTCCGCTATGATTTGATTTTACTTGTTTAACTCCTCAGAACTGGTGGCCCGTAGCTTCGGTCCAAGAGAAACACTCGACTGTTCGTTCTGATTCAAGGAACAGGAAACAGCAGTGCATGCAGCCAGGAAATGGTCTGCCAAGTGAGAGAAGAGGAGGTCCAGTAAAAAATGAAACGACAGTTATTTGTTTAGGAAGACAGCGGAAGGATGTTCACTTCAGCAAATCTGATCGGATAGTTCCATAGTTCAATGGCTTTCAACAGGAAGTATGCCCATGCATGTTCATCACTCCTGTCAAAATGAGCTGTAAACACTGATTATGTCGTGTCTCGATGAGATAATTCTCTAATCAAGTGTCCAGAAATGTTGTCTTTGTGCGTAGAACAGTTTTGTTTGAATATTAACACATTAGAATACTGCAAAAAAAGACAACTTTTTATAGGACTTCTATTCGTATGAGGGCAATACAAATATTTTTCTGATGCACTTTATCTGATAATATATTGAGGGGCTTGTTAGAGTTGCTGATCAATACCAATGACAAATGATTACATTGCCAGCTGCAGAGACTATTGGCTTTTTAAAACTCACTTTCCAGCCCTTATTCTGTTTTGGCACAAACACTGCCTACGAGTTGTGTTTTCAAGACACTACCAATTCCCCATCTACCTCCCAAAAACTTCTTCCCATAAACACTTCCAACTACTCTTTGATTGAGTGTGGTGCTACGAGTTAGTGCCTGGCGTCCCAACACACACAATCTCAACACAACTGAGAACATAATATGTTCTCAAGCCAAAAATACAAATGACACAGTAATATTATTATTGCAGTATTTTGGATTGTCACATATTACCTGTTCACTAGAGTCTCCTAGGACCTGTCCTCTAATTAGCTAAAATACTAGTCTCTTTACTTGCAACTTCCTTTGCACCAATTCAAGCCCACTTTAAAGTTACTGTAAATCGAAATCCAAACTGATGTATTCTCATAGGTAAGATGGCAGATTTGCAATGGGAAAAAACGCCCTGGTATAGGCTTAAATCCCAATATGCACAGACAAGTGTTTGCATTGCCACCCACCGCCTCCCAATGCACCATTGCCTACAATTGATTAGCAATTTCATGTGACTGGTTGCACTTTTTGCATGTGAGTTTGTGCTGTATTCTTTCCATTTAACTGTTTTTACATTATTTCCACCTTGAGTAGATGAATCAGTTTGACTTGAGAAGAAATCCATCCTCTAGCAGCTCCTTGAATGCACAAGGATATACAAAGTCTGTTTTTTCCCCACATTGTGAGTAAGAACATTATAATAGTAATTTGAGTTTGTTGTACATACTAAACTGCAAATAATTTTCTTCATATGTTCCTGTACTTCTTAAGTGGGTAAAGACGATTATCAAACGTATGGGCCTGATTTATCATGGCTGTACACATGCACTGACTCATCAAAAAACAATAGCAGAAAGCAGCTGGTCAGTATGCATACTCAGCAGATTTCAGGTAACCCAGACTAGGGAAGAAGTATTGGTTATCAAGCTTATCATGTACACAAACCTGCAATTTCCATATGTTTGGGCCTGATTCATAGCCTACATCTTAAACTCAAAATACACCAAAGTGTAAAAAATACATTCTGGATGCAATACAATAAATAATGCCAAGTTAATCCTTTTGGAAGTGGAAGGAGTGAAAGTGTTGGGTGCAACATTAGAGACCCATCAGTGTTGTCTTGGTCCCTTATATACAGTATCTCTAAAAACAGAAAGATGGCAACAAATTGCTCAACATGCAGCGGCTGAAACTCTCTATACCTCTTGAGACTTAACATCTCATAGATTTTGAACATGGGGGCAATGTACCACATACTGTATTTCTGTATTTGTTTAGAGAGGAGGGGAAATAACTTAGCTTCAGGGATTGGATGCAGCTGACACCATGGCAATAATTATAGTGTGTAGAAACAAGAATCCTGAATGTCAGCAGATCATTATCTCTCTGCTTAACATTTTCTCGGATTGGTAAAAGTGTGCTCATTAACAGAGGTAATAATTTGATAACTATTTACATGTAAACAAAGACCCTGTTGAGGTGGTATGATCACAGATGTACTCTGAATACCTCATTCCAGATTTGTCATGGTTTAAAAGGCTAACAATGTAACTAACTCATTTGGTGGCGAACCAAGGGTCAGATCTATGTGGTTAAGATCACATCTCTGCACAGTATTTTACAGTTTCCAACAATCTCTATCTTGCCCTCAGCAAGGCACAGGTTAACAGTATGCATTACTTTCCTAACCAATGCATAGAAAACAGCCCTGAACCAACCATGCACTGTTAGTACATTTATGTAAGACATTTGAGCAAAGGATAAGGTTGGGTCACAACTAATGTTAAAAGAGTAACTTAACTCTTAGTGAAGTAAATTATGTGTATAGTAACTTTATTACACTATCAATGGTACCAGTCTATAACGTTCAAAACAACAGAAGCTACTTTCCCTTTTCCTGAAAAAATCTAGTAATTCTGTCCCCTAGACCATCAAAAATCTGCAAAAAGTCTATGATGTTCCCTGGTATGCCCCTACAATTAATACAATGCCAACACAGCAGTTGAAATACTACTACAACTACAAGTAGTGGTCTACGGTGTTGATCAGTGTTAGAGTGTTTGGGGCAAATTTACACCCTCCATACCACTTATTCACATCCGCTCTTCTGTCACTCTCCACTGCCTCTGTTGGATCTGCCTAAAGCCTTGCTAAGCTAAGCTAGGAGTGCAAACGGCTCCAAACCACCGTCTTGGCCGTCAGTGAAGGTGAACACTCGGGGGACCAAAGGCACTGTCACAGTTTTTAATGTCAGCCGGTAAAAAGAAAAGACGCAATGAATTCTGGATGACCGCTAGATGTAATATCTAGGCATTAAAATGGCTGAAAAGCAGGGTCGTTAAACCAGGGTGTCACGTTGCTCTTTAACTAACATTTGTTAGTTAAACGTTAGTTATTCATCATTTGTCCATGTGTTTGTTTTTGTACTTATGAGATGGTCACGATCAGATGTCAAAAATCAAAAAACAAAAGAAGTCATGTCACTCTGGTATATGTAATGTCTTGAGTTTAACTTAAGAATTTAAAGAAATCAGTGAGATGCCCTCTGCTTTGGAAAAATAACAATGCCCTGCCTAATTAATGACTGTACAAGCCATCAGCTTCCATGTTTACCTTACTCTGCGGAACATTATCTCCAGCAAGCTGTCATCTTTCAAGTCCTACTTGAGTATTTTTGGGAAAACAAGCTCCCTTATTTCCTCTGAGATTAATTGCCTCTTAAAATCATGACAGAATTTTGACAAAGTGGGGCAACATTGGAGGTATTTTCACTCTCCTTCTTGTTCCCCTTGACTGGCTGGCATGGGGTTCAATTTCTGAAATGCACACTTGCTCAAGGTCTATTTAGAGATGGAGCAGGATTTGTGCTTGAAAGCATCAGGGTAAAATCCAGCACATAAATTCTTTTCCATCACAAGCACAGGAGTGAGATAAGACAAGAGAGGTACCACCTTTACTCCACTCAGTGAAGAAAACTACTGAATCACATTATCGGCCCTCTATGGGATTCTGTTCTATAAATTCTGGAGATTGGGCCTTACCAGATCCTCAATACAATGCAGCAGGAAAATTTAGTGTAGCGTGGTTGTTTATTTTATGTCATGTTTTTATTATAGAAAGGCAGAAGGGTGGTTACTCTGGCAATAAGAAACCTCAACACAATTTTGAATAAATAGTCCACAGAAGCTTTCTGTATGCATAAAGACACATTCGTTATTTGTTGTGGCAAATTGTTGTAATGTACAATCTATCAACTTTGTTGTACCAGCAATAGTGTTGTTGTTAGCAGTATTTCTATATGCAGATGGTTTCATTTAGATGGAAGGGATACCATGGAGCCAACATTTCCCATGCAGTGATAAACATATCAGCTTTTAGATAAACAGTTGCCGTCACATTGCGTTTCCTATTCCTTTCAGATAAATGGGGCTTAGATGGATATATGATGTGATGTGGCACAACACATGATTTAATATAATAGCAAAACAGTACAATATGATACAAAACAGGGCGTGTGTACTAATTGTGCTTGTGCAATACATGTACAGGAATTTAAAAACTTCTGTCATATAGCATAATAATTAAGCTGTTTTACAAACCATATACATTATAATAACAGCTCTGCAGTCACCCACCTGCATGTCCTTGTTTCTCAAATGATTACATTACATAAATAATGCTTTAGGCCAGATTGTGAATTAGTACAACAGGACGTTTGTTCCACCTCCAATATGAGCAGGCTATTTACAGCTCAGCTCACTGTAAGTGCATGTAAGTGCACCTTCACCGTTTAAGTCCTAAACAGATGTGAAAATGTGACCAATGCATAGTGACACTCACCACTTCATGAAAACTACTGGTGCTCCTAACCACAGTATTGAAATAAGAGCTCTTTGTACCAGTAGAAACTATTGCAGTAAATGTATAAGACATCACACAGATTTGACTGAAAAAAATCTCCCTGAACAATCCAGAAGAAAGAGGAACAAATCTGAACAAAGTGATAATAGTAACCATTAACAAATGAATAGCTACTTTGTTACATCAAACTAAAATATGTCTCGTCATCCGTCTCAGCTGAACTTTTGAGTATCACTTTGCAAAGTGCCTAAATCTGATAACTGAATTCAGTTCTAAATTTTGAGGAGCTATTGTGTGTTTGGTACTGCACTTTTCATTTCCATTCTCATTTGGATAGCAACATGCTCCTTAATGACCCCACCCCTTAGGAAAGGAACAAGAGGTATTGCAAAAACACTTTGGTGGAGGAAGAGAACGTGAATGTGCAGGTTCTGAGTGGCTTCATCTCACACTAAACAGGCAGGTGTAGAAGGACACCATGTCTGGCTGCTGCAGTCCTAACCTTCTATGTGTTGCTGTTAAATCCAATTTCTGTTTAGCATTAATGCCTTCTGAGTGCTCCTGCCTTTCTGCAGTTAAGAACATTAGTGACATAGACAAATCCAGAACAGACAAGAGTGTGTGAGATAGTGTTTGTTTTTTCTATCCAAACATTACATTTGAATTTTCCATCAGTCTAAATTAGTGTCATGCAACCTGATACAATGTACATATTAGTGATTATTATTTGAAACTCATGTGATAACATTTCTTTCCTCAAAAGGTATGAACACAAGACTGTACAAGACTGAAGTTAACTCTCCTACACATGTTCACTTTCTGCACTGATGTTATCATAACTCGATCTTTGCTCAATGCTACAAAGAGCAAATAACAATAAGAAATCTTCCTACTGCCTTTTATTAAAAAACAATTTAACAGTAGTGTTAATATATCCTGCCTCGTTTAATTCTGAATAGACCGGACTTTGTCTTTTAACAGTACACAACTTAAACAGAGTGGCTAATGGGAATTCTTATTTTAAACACGTAAAAGACATAAATATGAAGGTTTTCATTCCATCTTAATAATGGTGCCGCTACAGTAGTAGATGTAGGCAATTGTGTGGGACACATGCACGGGCTGTCTCATCACCATGTTTTATGGGTCTTTGCTCAAGAGGATTAAAAACTCCTTAAGATGCTGGTATTAGAGTTTTACAGTCCAACAGCCAAAGACTTAATGCTATTGGAAATGGTGACCATTCCTAAAAAGAGCAACAGGGACTTCATAGGGGGCTAAAGACGGGGTAGGACTGAGCCTCAGCTAATGATGATATGCAAGCCTGAGTGTCCACAGGAAAAAAGAGAAGGCATGATGGCTGACTGAGCGAGAGCTAGACTGGGAAAAGGGGGATTAGACCCTTGATTCAGGGAAATTCAACTTTGTGAGCTGAGGTGAAAGGAGTTAGAATAGTCACCCATGCCTGCTCCAACCCTCCTTTGTCCTTAGAGACAATAGGCTTAGCTACTCTGATCCACAGCTCTCTGGTTGTGATCACAATCCATTACTAATGCGGTACCATTGCACTTAAGACAGCAATTTACTGATTGCCATCAATTTCAGATGTTGAGATAGCGCCTTGAGTCGTCCATTTATCATCAGATTTGTTATGATGTGATTGGTGTGGGGATCTCCACTGCTCCTGATCCACACAGATGAAAATCGCATACAGTAAGATGAAGTGACGAGGGAAATAAATGAAGGTAGCTGAGGCCATTTTGTGTGGGGAATGAAGAGATATTGCACCGCATTCCAACTGCTTCAGCTGCTGCTTTAAATGAATAAATAAATGCTCTTTCTGGCATGGAACTTCATGCAAATCTCCAAGTTGCCCTCTGACCTGCAGACAATTCTGGGGCAGTACTTAGAGAGCACTCCCAGAGATTCTCCCCTGGACTCCAATGAAGGGGGCTTCACATTACTATACAGGCTAAACAGAGGGCCAAAGCATCTTAAGCTGGTCTGCATGTGCTGCATAGCCTGCTGGTGCCATGGCAAATACAGAGAGAGAGGTGATTAAGTATTGCAAAATGAGCCTTCTGAAAGTGGTGTTATTTGAAACACTTCACTATTACCACAACCAGGGAAAGCACAGATAAAAGGAAAAGTAATGGCCAAAGAAGACAGGGAGAGCATTGATTATTAGACGTGTGGTTGTTGGAGTACATACACTACAGCACATTACACTTCAAAGATTAGAGCCAGAGTCTCAATAAATAAATGTGTATTATTGTTGTTTTTTCCAGAGAAAGTGTTATCTTAACTGACCACTGTTCCATAAGAGGCCTAAAATTTGGCAGGTGCTCTGCATTCTAATAAAAAAGGATGCAGCAGTTCCGATAAAATGAAGCCTGTTCCCCCCATAATCCTGAGGCAGAGTGTGAAACATACAGTATTTAGTGTATGCACAAGCAGTAAACCTGTACCACTAGAATGATAAAGGACTGCATTTACCCCTTATAGTAAATACAAGCCAGGGCACCTACAAATTAAGGTTGTAGTGTTCTGAGGAATAATGTGTGAACTGATGGTGGAAAAACAGCTTAGTAGTTGCTACACGAGGATAAATCCCATAAAGCTTTCTGATTATTAAATTATTAGCTGAATAGTATCAACAGCACATTGCCTCTTATACTCCCCTTTGGCACCAACACAGCAACTTTGAAACCAACTGTACTTTACTTTTTCCCATTCAATCTGAAAAAAACTGGATGCTACAGGCTTTGATTGGAATTATTATCTTTGCCGGAAAAGTAGAAATTAAAATCCATTTCAACAAGAAATTACTAAAGCAATTACTAAAGAGGCCAGTAGGGTCAGTAGATGAAGTACCTGAAGTAGTGGAGTTGCTTATTTCATTTCTCTACACCACCTTGTTAAGTAGACAGTTTTGAGGTAGTCACTTAAATAAACAGAACACTTCATTTGAAAGGTCACAGGTGCTTATCAGACAGGGAGGGCTGCTTGCTCTGTAGCTGAGAAAATGCTCTGAGAGGCACTGCAAATGAGAGGGACCACATGAAAGATGGGCAGTGACAGCATGGCTACATACAGCAAGAAATGCATAAAGATTTCACTTAAAGCTTGCCAAACCACTTATCACCTGTCACTTTGACCGAGCATCTGCTTGCCAATCCATTTGAGTGCTCAGGTAGGTTGCTCAATCTCATCAGAGATGCATTGAAATTCAGTCGCTTGCATGGAATCAATGGGTTCGAGGAGAATTACCTGAGCAGATTAGAGCTGGAGGCAGCTGGAGAGAGCTATCGTCTGATCATTCCAGTTTTTCCTGCTCTGTTTGTTTTCCCCGCACTTTAGCTAAATAAGTAATTACAGTCACGCAGCCAATCACACCATGGCCACCGCGAAGCCAAAGACACACCTGCAGAAGCGCCAAAACAAACAGCTAGTTTAGTGGTGCACAAACTCAGACAAGCTAATGAGAAAAACTGTGTCTTCATGTGAAACCTGGTGGAATTAAAGCAGACAACCTACACAATCAAAAGTGTAAAATTGGAAAGATTGTTGAACACTAAATGGTCTGTCAGCATAGTTAGGCTGTATATCTCAAAACACATCATGCTAAATCAGTTTCTAATAGCAAAAGTCATCATATTGTTGATTCAGTGCATTTGAAAGAAACACAGAAAGTATTAGGCTTGGGGTTCAATAGCACCTTATCAAATCTAAATCTTTTATAATCCCTTATTGAATCTATTTAGATTCATCTTTCAACATCATTAAATGACAAAGTTATAAATAATTTCATACTAAAGTACAAAAAACTCTTCAAATGAGATCTTTAATTAGCTTTTTGTTGTTTGAGAAGGAAGAAACACTATGATTCTGAACAGTAGCCTAATTAATGATTCAACCTGAGCAGTGTAGAATATAGAATGTTGACTAACATAAATGATTTCATTATTAGTTTAAAAAATGTCCTTTTAAAACTTATTTTGTTACACTGAATAATAAATAACTGGCTCTGGCTATGAACCTGATTCCTAAATTTACCTTTTACACTAAATTGACATGTCAGTACATGTATTTCTTTAAAAAGATTTGTCATGACATTCAAAAGTGGCTTTAGCTTTATTTACTGATGACCGCTACATATGTTGTCCAAAATGGAACTGGACATGGAAACACAACATTAGTTAGGCAGTTAGTTTAAGAGAGGGGAAAACAGAAGGATCCAGATGCAGGCTATCTGTAACCCACGTAGCCCTTTCAGACCCTTTTCGATGTTACAGTACTGCAGTGCTTGCATGATATTTGGAATCCATACCAATACCATGCGAGAGGGAGCCCTTTTTCTGATCTCATCGCACTGATGGAGAGCAGCAGTGAGTTGGAAAACAATCATATCAAAGAAGAAGAGTATCCTCAGTTATCTCTCAGGCTGCACACAGTGATGGATTTTAAAACTTATTTTGCAGTTGAACTATTGATCTCTATGATCAACAATCAATGTCAGCACTGAATGTCACACTATAAGAAACCATGTAGGTCCCCCAACACATTGTCTCATCAATTGATTGATTGATTTATTAGTTATGACATTTATGATCCTGCTGTCCATTTTACTATTTGTTTCTTTTAATTCCAACAGTGCTCGAGCATAGTGTATGGCTCTGGGTGAATTTCTATATTTGCTCACATACTGTATGCTAAGTGCTTTGTTGGAGTTTTATCTTGAAAGCAGCTGGCATGAATTAAAGTTGAAAATTTAGGGGGACATGGCTAATGATTAATGTGAGAGGTTTTTTCTCTTTTTCCCTGCACCACAAAAGGGAAAAAATCCTTCAAAGCACATTTTTAAAAATTGGTTCACCTGATGCAAGAAGACCTTCTCCCCTACAACTTAAAATTGGCTCATACTTACAGTATTTAATGGTTTATTAAACTTATTTTATTTCCAAATGATAACAAATGAGAACTTTATCACAGTGCTGTGGGAAAAAGCCCTTTCAATACCTTTCTCTAATATGTGCGTTTAACTTTGTATATGCTGTAGCCTTTCCGTTAATGTGATTGCATTCAATTCAGGCCTGAGTGGTGTTGATGTGGAAAGGTCCTTGCAAGGCAGGACTACTGGCATGAAAGTCTTTTTCACACATGATGCAGACATGTACCGTGTGTGATGTGCATGTCTCAAAGGCTCAAATTATACTTTCCATGTCTGCATAGTCACAAAGGTAGGCATGATGTAAATTTTGTCTTCTGCCCATGTTCGCAATGGTGAGCAGGCCAAAATTTATGATTGCACAGACTGTACTCACCGACTGAACACGGTGTGCATGTCCGCCTATGCAAACTCCAAAAGTAGTATAAACAGAATCAAGTGCGTGTCCACTGTCCATGTTTATGTCCGTTTTGGGGTATATCAGGGCCTTTATAGCGACAGTGTTTTCCCCTGGCAGGTCCTCAGTCTCAGCTAACACCTCTTTTGGCAGTGGCAACTCCAGCTCAGGAGAAACCCAGTCTGCTGTGTGTTTCAATACGACTGAAGGAGCCCACTGGCAATGGGTCAATAGATGAGCCAGTGGGGCTCTAAATTCATAGTGTGGCCTGTTTCATATTCCATGAGGCGCCATTCAAATGACCAAAGAAATCCTGGCTTAGAAAGCAGCAGCCACATTTCTAAGCAAACAGCTTGGCAATTGCACACTAGGTGAACCATAAACACAACTGGCTTTTGCTATTCTTTCTCTCACATCATATTGATCTCCAGAGAGCAATCAAAAGCACAAAGATATCTTAAAGCATGCTTGGTACTGTTATACTGTGCTACAAGGCTTTGATGTGTTTCATCCTCAGCACATTACTACCATACCATGTCTCAAGAATATTGTGAAACCATAGACTTTTGCTATTTGGGGTGACTCAGCCCAGTCACCATGGAAGCATCGCAGAATGAACAAAGGCAGAGAGTTTATTAAACATGGAGGGGGCAAGGTCAGCTGGCCATGTGATGTGGGTGGTAGTGGCAGCAATCTGAGGTCAAGGGTGGAGGGGCAGAGTGGTTGCATGAAACTAATCAAAGAACTTTTTTCACTTGATAACCTTATGTTGCTGCAACAGAATTTTAGCTGTGGGGGGGGCTTTAGCAAGAAAACATTTCTTTTGTTGTAGTTCACTGACATCATGAGCAGAGCACCTAGCAGACCTTATGTAGTGTAAACTGATGCTTGACACTTGTATCCCACAGTCATACACAAGTCTCACACTGACAAAAACAGACACAAGAGTGGCTCAGGTAAACTGACGGCTGGATATGTGAGAAGCCTCAAATGCCTGTCAGACTATGAGAAGAATCACACACTGAGTCTCTATGGAGGATTCCATGTCACTGCATTCAGAAGAACCAGACAGAGGTTGAGCAGCCTTAGCCCCAATTATAACCCAGCAGATGACTGCACATCATACAGAGCACTGTTACACTACGGTAAGGGGATGAATACTCTGTTACTTCTAACACATTCAGCTTGAGATCTGACGAATGATGTGACTGATCTCTGCCAACCCGCTGACAGATCTGGTGACAGAAAAGAGCCGTTTCTCTCTGCACTTGCACTTCGGCAAGAATTAGAATCTCCCACTGGCACACCAAACAACAGTTAAAGCACTTTGACTACACAACTGTAACTCACTCATGCCAGGCAATAATTACTAACTCAGTATATTCAGAGATTACACTGGCGTTTTAACAAGTAAGATTAAGAGGAAACATGCAGACATATTCACACAGAGTCAATTTTAACAATAGCTCAAGAGATCAGTAACGGGCTGCTGAGTCTGTACCACTAACTCGGAAGTGAGTATGCTCTTGTGGATAAACAGAGAGGAGCAAAAGGAGGCTTTCTCCAGGGAATGCTAGATAATTCCCAATTGAGCCCATCGGCTCCCACCCACACGCACATACACACACAAACACAGAAGAGACAAGAGTGAGAATATTCATTAGGAGGATACTGAACTCTAATTAAGCAAGGTGGAAGGAACACACGCAGGTGTGGGTTGCACCTGGTTTCCGAAACCCTCGCTTCTCTATGTCGCAACCACAGCGGGATAATACTCTCCCTATCTGCGGCTGTGACGTCACTTTCAGCCCACACCCCTACTGCTACCAACCCGACACCCTGCGTTCCTCTGCTCCTCCTGCTGCACCTCTGAGGCACCGGTGCAGGCGTGAAATTTGGCGGGCTGGGAAGTCATCCACACAAGTGAACAGACGGCAATCCACACCAGGAGAAGACACTCTTCCTGCTTGACTGGTAGACAAATTCTTGTTGGTTAGCTCCAACTCTTCAGCTCAGACAGACAAAGCAGAAGGCAGAGTAACAGTGCCGTATGTAAAAACACAGCTGTTTTTTTCCCCCTCCTTGAGAATGAAAGACATAACCGGTCCTCTGATATTTTACTCCAGTACTCTCCAGAATCAACTTAACAAGCAAACATCTAGCTACTGTCTTCTGGCAGCAGCAGTCGCTGCTGGAGATAGATATCATTCCACATTATGAACAGCTGTTAATGCACACAAGCACTCAATAAAAGTCCAAAGTCATTTTTACAAGAACTGTCATGGAAACACATAATACAGTTACTATAGCTTCGACTCCATTTTGGGGCATGACCTGTTGCTACGATGTCAAATCGAAGTCTGTGCGTCTGTCTCTGTCTCTCTCTCTGTGTGTGTGTGTGTGTGTGTGTGTGTGTGTGTGTGTGTGTGTGTGTGTGTGTGAGCGAGCATGTGTTTTATCAGTTGCTGGCGCTTGTTTGAACGGAGCTGTGATGAAAGCCTAGACAAACACAAGGGAATGTCACCCGAGGACTAAAGTCAACAGATAGAGCCTTGACTCAGCCAGGGACCCCTGTGAGAGAGGCCACGCCCTCCGACACCGCACTGGACTGTCTCTCCACACCGCTCCTCTCCACCAGCCTCCACCGGCAAGACAGAGAGATACTCAACACTAGGGACAACTATGATGATTCTCTGATACAGTTTAAAGACATGTGAGGAGAATGTGAATTATGAGACAGGGAGAAGGAGAAAGACAGAGAGAGGAGGAAAAAAACAAGCTCATGAAGAAACACCGCCAGGCTGTTTGTTTATGTATTTTTTTTTCCTTTTCCAAGCAGAGGCGAGTCAGCTTAGCACACAGGATTAAAGAAGGCTGGTGGTAAACACTGTCCAAACACACCACTGAACAAGTACAACTAGAATATGTTCATTTCCGTACTCTGCTGGAATGAAAAAACAACAACACACAATTAGAAAACTTCCTTCCGTTTTAAGTGGACTAAATGATGCAGGCAAAATATTCAAGGCAAGCTCCAGGTACTCGCTTAGAATATATTGTTGGGATTACAGCCCTGTATTTTTGGTTTGGTAATGTACTGTGAAGGCAGCGGAAGGGCAAATGGTAAAGCAGGCTGGGCAAACATCAAGCCCTATTCAAGTCGGAGCTGAAGCTTCACTTTTTTTTTGGGTCCGTTTTTGTGTGGGAAGCCAGTAGAGTGGGCCTGAATCCCTATTGACTCAATGTGCTGAGACATTTTCCCTTTTACCAATGCTAAAGCAGGCATGAGCACTAATCCTTAGGGGTTAAATGGAGCCTCCTTTGGGGTTTCCCTATCTTGAGAGAGCTGGGGGCGGCTGCTGCAGCGCGCACAGAACTTTAATGTATTTGGCAGAATATTGGCTCAACTTTTATAAACTATGCAAAGGAATCTCTGCTCAAAACTCAGTAATGCAACACTGAAACAGTGTTAAAGCAATCTATGTAGAGTACGTATCTGCTTAAATTCAAGGCTTCCCATGGCATACTCAGGTGATAAGAGAAATGCTGATGATGATGATGATAATGATAATGAAATTTTAAATAACCACAGTGGGGAAATTGGGTCACTGGAGCAGCAGAGAGAAAGTTCTAGATAAAAACAGAAAAGTACAGAGAATTAAATGCAAAACAGTTCACAATAAAGTACAATAAAGAGAACATAGCACTACAGAAGATAAAAATACCTATGTTTGCAGCTGTTCATATTATTAGTTACAGTATATTAAATAATATAAATAATTTTGTGCCAAACCCTAACTCACAAAAATATGCATTATAAGATGGTACATGTGGTCATAAAAAAAGATGTGGAAATGTGGATTGTAAACTGCTTAAATTGGTATTGAAAGAATAGTATTTGCAAATGACAGTCACAGTGATCAGTGTTTCCAAATAGGAAATGCTGGCATGTTCCACATTAACAGATACCTTTACAAAGAGAAGAATGCTTTTTTGAGAGCCTACTGCTATGTTATGCAGAAACTTGAGGCAAGCAGCTACAATTCATTCAACTGAAGGACTGTTCACCAATAACACCCGCCAGAGAAAGGGACCATTTCCATTTCAAATCGCAGCCATTTTCACACCAACACTGAGACAGCATCAGCAGCTGCCAAAGTCTGGCAGCTCTTGCCCCCAGTGTTTTTCCCTATCGCTGTGTATAAATTCACATCTCTGTTATTGCCTGTGTGATTGATGTTGGTTATAATGGCACTACGTCTATTTACCCAACACATCTACCCATCTCCTCTATCAGCAATTTGCTGCTTGACTTCCTCTACCTTTTACTAGTTGTCTTTGATGGGTCAGTTTAAAGGAGTTCTTACTGGCCTGTGAAGTGTCACAGCTTTGTCTTTATTGTTCGTTTGTGAAATTGGAGCATGGAAAAGTATATTTTAAGGCTATGATCTGTAAGGAAAAAAGCATTGGTCCTGGGCCCAGAGCCCTCATCTTGAAATACACCAGAATTATTTTTCTACTTCTGTCTCTCTGTGAGCACAGACATACTTCAAAGACTGAAAAATTTCAACATGATCCTGTATTCACAAGCTAGAAACGTTCTTATTAGTGATTATCGCTAAATGATACATGTAAGCAGAAAAATACTATAACCATGTTTATACAAGCACACTTTTTGTCATGTTTAATTTATATCAATGGTCTGATTTTTGTCATGCTGTGTAACAGGCACCCATCAGCCCTGAAGGGAGGTAAGCCTTCGAGTGATCCTTTCCCAAGGTTTTCTCCTGTGAAAGGGAATTTTCTTTGTCGATTTTAGAAGGGGCTGGGGAGGTGTTTTTGTCACTTTTGCCTTTAAAAGGTGTGTTCGTAAACTCTTTTTAAACTCGTCATTTATAATGACTTTGAATGAACCCATTTGCATGGCAGTAATTGGGAGAAAATGCATGCGGTTTCTATTAATAACACTGACAAAAATAAGTATGTCCAAAGTTTCACTGATTTTATGCACATGTAGATGAAGAGCATGTCCATGTCAATGGACAAGATGAACGTAAACACTCTCAGTGCACCACACACCACCTACCACTCCTCATCCCCATCGCTGCCAATGTAATACACACCGCCACACACATAAACCTCTTCCTGCAGAAGGTCAACCTCAGAACCCCAGCAACAGAGTGGAATAAAGAGGGTCTACTCCAGTTACTCCCAGTTTTACCTAAAACATGTCATTCACAACTCCACCACAAGCACCATACACTCTTGCACTAATAGGTGGGTGGGCAGTCTACGAGAGCTTCCGTCAGGAAGGTCATAAATGTCCCCTCGACTCAACCAGCCCTTTTAATCCCCAATCATCATTTTCTATAGGTTTCCTTTGAATGTGGCTCCCGGCTGCAGAAGAATAAGACATCTGATATTCAAGTCACTCGGGATGAGTGCCGAAGAACTGGTGTCAGACGCTGAGGCGTAGACACCTCCTTGTTGTTGGAATGGTTGGAGGTGTTACCTGAAAACACCTTCAGGTGGAGTTTAATGCCAATTAAGTGGCTCCGGTTTCCACAACAGCTTAAACTGAAGACGTTTCTCACCACCACAATGACAAAATGTCAACATAACTACCCAGCTTCGAACTGAATTATATCACTCTAGACAACCATATACAAGTGTGGAACTGGATAATGAGAATGTATTTTAAGCAAGTGATTGAAGCGTCAGCTCAGAGTTGAGAGCACTTTTGTTAGCAAGTTTGCTCTAAAGTGCATGTACATATAAAAATTTCTTACTGCTTTTGTATGTTCTTCATTGTGCAGTGGAAAAAAACAAAGAGTTGAGAAATCATTAAAAAGGGTAATTTTTAGATGACTCATGAGAGTAAACAAAGTCATCCAGATCATAGAGAAAACAAAGTCAGAGTTCGTGTTTGGCACAGATAAGTGAACACTTTGATCACTTTGATGGCAGCTCTGTGTGACGAGACGTCCCTTCTTTAGTACTCCCCCTTCTCTTTACCCAAAATGCTGTTACCTAAGAACCGTACTTCCTGTATGTGTTTCAATCAACAGTGCCATTACAGACCTTGAGGTCTTGTATAATCTATCTTATCTTATCTAGAGCAGCAAAGACTTGGTTTGTTTCACTAGATAACATTAGCCCTGACTTCCTCTCCTTACAGCTCTAAACCCTGACTGACCCTTTCATAAGACACTCAAACTCATAATCTCAAAAGGACTAAAGCACTAAATTCACCCATATACTGAAGAAATGTGCTGCTGAGTTTAGGAAGGTTGCTTACACAAGCATACAGAGTCCATTGTAAAGAAAAATGCTACTATTTAACTACGGCTGGAGAAAAGATGCTAAGTTGGCTAATTACAGGTTTGGTGCAGGAATAGTTAACCAGTTACAAAGCAAGAGAGAAGGGCTTCAATTAGCTACATTAGAGATGTATGCTGGAGTGTGAAAACACTGTATGGTAATTCTATTTTTTACCTCCTTTATTGTGCTGATTAGTGCAATGGTGGTGGGGGTGCTCTATCTAATCTGATCACAGAGCATTGTGTTTGGGGTCATTAACCTATGGGAGGTCCTAAGGTTGACAAGTCAGCTCCCACCCCCCTCTACCTTTTTTATGGAACTCGCTCATCCCTGAGTTCCTCCGTCTCTACAGACAACACAACAGCAACCACAAAAACAACCAAAGAAAACAAAAGACGAGGGGAAAAACAGCCGACGGGGCTATTTGCATGGCTTGTCATTCTTCCACAAACACAAGGCCCAAATGACTACTGCCTGTTCCTGGACTTGCCTAAGCAGCAGGATGTCGGCCCCTTTAGTCTCTCTGTTGTTGGCCATTTTCTTTCTCTGGGCTGCATCCTAGTCCCAAGAGACGAAGGAGTCAACCTATCCCTCAACATCTGGGATCTGCATCAGAAAAGACCTTACTGCATGGCCTAATGGCAATCATGCCTGTGGTAAAGCCCTGCATCATGTAACTGACATCTGCATTCATATGCATAAAGATCCAACAAGCTCCATTCATCAAAGTTTTCTCTTGCCAACCATTTTGGGCAATACCATGATGTGCCTACATTTACATCAATACAAACACACTAATGAAATCCAACATCCGTCTACATATTTATCCATTCACTGATTTATGTGTTTTCTTTCCCATAAACCCTCTTTCTATCCCTGTCACACACATTACACCCTCTGCAAATCAAAATGTGAATAGTCTAGCTAGCATAACCAACAGCACCTCTCATCCACAAATCCTAGTTAAACTGTTGTGATACTGAAAAGCTGCCTGTCAGTCTGGCAGAGCAGAGATGAAAGGCCCACAGCAAAGATCGCTGCTGATTGCCTGTAGAGGATGAATATGCAAATAAAGCAGAAGGTAAACGAAAAACAAAGCAGGGGGTTTTGGCAGCAGCCTTTTACATGTTCCCCTTTATTTGGCTTTGGTTAAGAACACGGAAAGTCTATCAATAATGAATTCCAGTCAGAGCAAGGAAGGAGACATAAGGGGAAATCAGTCTCCATTTTTCCCCTGTGAGCCCCTGAGCAGTTTTGGGGCCTATTGTATTTCACACAAGCTTTTCTGTGAACACACACTGAGCTTAAGTGACAGATAAAGGGAAAATTGGGGGAGATAAAAGAATATCCATAACACCTAGCTTACATAACACCAATCAGACTGGGTCTGCGTGTTTTGGCACACAGTCCAGAAAGTAGGGCACCACAGCCTGCCAACTGCAAGCCCTATCTATTGACCACAGCAAGAGCAAAAAAGTAAATCAATTATCTGGTCAAATGTCTGTCATGAGAGACACAAACGGGGCTCAATACAGTCTGATATAGAACAAGACCAATTGCACACTTAACAGTTGTTCTGTTGCCACCAGAGCCAAAAGACACTTTAGCCAGCACTTAGCAAATTCAAGTGGCTTAATATATTTAGCTATCTTTACAAACAAACAAAACAAAGTAGGAAACAACCTGTCTGTTGTCTAAACACAGTGAAATTGGCCAGACAGTCTCAGAGTGCATCCTCGAGAAAGGAGAGCGCCCATCCCCTTGAACAAAAGATGAACAGGGCAACAGATTTTTCCTGGTCTTGAGATAACAGAAACCCAACACCCTCGTCCTCCAGTGGGGCTCTTTGTACGTCTGAGAGAGGGTCATTCAGCAGCCGCTGACAGATGTGTCTGCAGTCGATTTAGGAGAGGAAACCACGGTGAGGTCAGGCACAGGTTTCTCTGCTCTGTCCCCCTGGAGGGAAGACAAGGATCAAGTCAGGATGTCCGAGACTGACCTTTTCTCACCTCTCAATCTTTGGCATACAACACCTGAACTAATATGATAAGAAGTTTATTAACAAACTAGCAAAACATTAAGGCTCAGGGGAAACGTCGCGACACAATAGAAATTTTATTCCATACTGATTTGCCTCCAAATGAACAGCATACAGGCAGACAATTTATATTTTTGTCTAGAAATCCCATTGTGTTTCGAACAAAAGTGAGTGCCACTCCAGCTGGAAAGCAAACAAATCTGAAAAACTCCGGTGGAGGTCTAAGTAGTTTTTGGCAGATGCTCCAGGCTTAAGTGTCTGTTCAATTAGGCACTCCAGTTAAGATGGCAATCATGGTTTAACCGTGTGCCGATGTGTTGAGGCTGGAGCTGGACCACGTTCTTGTCCTGGCAAAATAACTGGGCATGAGATGTCAGCGGTGGTCAGACACTTAGACGGTCACTCTTGTGTAGTACGCACCATCCTAATGAGGCAATAACAATTGCTAGGAGTAGAGGTCCACATCAGCTCATGAGCACACAATGGGAGAACAGAGTACAGAACCACAAATGGAGTGTAAATGGAGTGTAAATGGAGATATTAAATTAATTGTGCTGTTTGTATGTCAGGAGGTTACATCCATGAACAGCATTTTCTTTACGCATGCTAATTACATCACTTTGTGTAAACTGGGGTCATTTGCAGAAAAAGTCTGACTTTTCCATTCACCTATTGGGTCTCTAATGCTAGTTTACTGCCAAAATGTGTTCTTTTGCTTTTTTAAGTGTCATTAATTATTATAGGGCAGCTGCCCTCTCTTTATTTTATCTATATTAAGTATTTTAGTATCCTAACACCACTCTAACAAACCTGTTTGTTTACTGAAAGTGAATGCAGACCCTTCAGGCATTCACAACTGAATAGCATAATAGGCTTGAGGTAATTAACAAAAAACAGTATATAGTGAATGACATGTAAGAGAGAAGTCTCCACATACACAGACAGCTGCATACGTCACACAGATCTGATCGCTGACCCACTGGCATTGACAGGAAGTTGATATTCAACAACAGATGAACAGAGCTGCTCCATTGCAGCTCAATGCGCCGTGCTGTGATGTCTGCCTTGTCAGGTAGCTGGAGGGGGAGACACTGGAGATGACGTAGGGCAGGGGAGAGTGTTGGCTGTGTCAGCTCTGCTGTACAGCCCTTTGACTAACAGGGTGAGTCAATGCTGCTTTGGGCCTGGAAGGGAACAAAACCACTGTTTGGCTTCATTTAAACATGAAACCAAAGAGGGTCAAACAGAAAGCAGAAGGGGCAAAAGTCACGATGGTTCAGGTATGTCAGAGCGAGTCACATGTCCATCCTGTATCAACGCACAGACACACATATGCATGCCGTATGTACACATACATGGGCGCAGCTACACACACACACGGGATCATATACTGTATTAGGAATTATTACAATTCTAAATTCTTGTTCTAAATTATTCTGGTTCACTGTGACAACTTCATCAATTATTCATTACCTGTCAAAGAGAGAAAAAAAGCCAATCTGGTATGGGCTTCACACACAAAAAGTTTTTATTAGCATTTTAGATTAGGATTTTTACACTTACTTGGACAAAATAATTTGGGTTTACAATTGTGAAACATTTCTCTCTATTTCAGAAAAGAAAAAAAAAATCTGTGTCGAGATAAAAATGAACGCCTGCAACAGAGATCACAACATCAGTAATGAAGGCCCTGATGCCAAAAAAACATCAGAAATTGTCCTGACACATCTCAAATAAATATGCAAATGATAATTTCACTAGAGCTAACAAAACCACATTGCCGCCTAAAACAAACCACTACAAGTAAAAAGCTCAGTGTATTGCTTACTCTTGCCAACATGCACACACATACTGTACATGAACGTTTTATTTTCTCTTCCTCTTTTTCTCCCAGTGAGCATTGCTTTGCCTCTTAAGTGCACACATCTGACAAGGACGTGAGTGCTTTTCCCCCTTTCCTCCACTCCCCCTAGTGTATCCATCCAACACTGCATCTTTCCTATGCATCTCCCAAACAGAGAGAGAGAGAGAGCGAGAGAGAGAGCGAGCGTGAGAGAGGCCCCTCCTCCAGATGACATCAGTGCTCTATTGAAGCTAGAGGCAAACACAACTTCACATTAGTATTGAGATCTACCCGTGCACCTATTTCCTTGCACAGCCTACAGATTGTGTATGTGTCTGGGGGGGCACCAGTAAACATAGCAGTGCTACTACAGATAAAAATCCAAATAGCTCTAGCCTTGTGAGTGAGAGGAGCTCTTTTGGATCTGAATTTAAATCCTTATAGCCTGGATTGGATTATTATTTTTTCCCCGTTGTGAACCCCAATTTAAGAGGATACCTGTTACTTTCCATTTTTTGGTTGATTATAGAGGTAAGTGCGTTTTTTAGTCCTGTTGGGAATGCATCCTTTTCATCTTTTTGGATCTTCTTTCTGGCAAATGGAATTTAAAGTCATGCGAAATCCTCAGGAGTTGCTCGTATCTAATTAGTTGCCCTCTTTTTTCCCCTCTTCCTATATTTTTTCATACTCGGCCCAGGCGAAAAATATTGGGTCTGTCTGAGATGGTTGTCTCACAGGCGTAGTAACGCTTTAAGCGATAGTGGCAAAAAAAATCGTGAGTGCACTTTTCTTCCAAATAACCAAATTAAGCTCTTCGATTAGTTTACGCACTGCAAGTCACTCTGCTCAGCGTGGCAGATAAAAATCTGATTTAAAACAGATTATTCATCTATCTCGTCATCTCAAGCCCCTCTCATGCCTGCAACTTGCTGCTTCGATCCTGTGCTGCGTCCCTCTTAATTCTGCATGTATCTCACAGAGACCACAAACATCAGATCTCTGCTTTTTTTCCACTCTGTAAATGAATTTCTTGTTGCGACAAGCTAAATATTTGCTTCTCAATCACATCCATACTCCGCCTCAGTAGCTTCATTGGTGAAAACACGTGAAAAGCACGTATGAGAGCAACAGGGACATCTAAAATCCTTCCGTTCCTTATTTCAGCTTTTGATACTCCTAAACCAGTGGGAAAATGATCAGTGGTGAATACGCAAACTTGATAGGATTAGGGAGCTGTGTGATTTAGTCTCGGTGTCGCAGCCCGAGAAGACACCCCGGTGTGCAGCTGAAATTGCAGCGCAGATCCCGCGGAGTTGGACATGAAGGGGCAGCTGGAGAAACTCCGCTAAATGCTTCTCCAGCGTCACTGTCTGCACGACTCAGACCAGCTCCTATTCATGTCCTACTCCACTGAAATTTTACTGTGTGCAACTGTAAGCGTGTCTGCAGATAATATGGACGCCCCCCTAAAAAACAGCATAGCCTGCGTTGGGAGAGCTTTATGCTGAAGGGGCGCAGTCATGAAGGTCCCCTGAAAATGCACAAAATAAAATCCATTGAAGTTTCATACGCACCAGTTCGCACATAAGCAGCGGCTCATTTAACGCAGATAACATGCTGTAACGTTACATTAGCAATGATTCAAAACAAATATCTGACATGTCTGTGCAGTTGCTGCTCAGTAATGACTGTCGTATTAATAAGCTTCCAGAAATAAACGCGGTTTACAGTAAGATAATACCTTCTGCTCATGTGGCCGACAGACAGCAGATTTTCCACTCTAATGTCAATCTATGATGCTAATGAATCAAAGTCCGCTGCTCGCTTCTCTCTCTCCATACAAACCTGAAATTTATCCCATTAGATCAATGTAATAAAGTGGGCGCCTTCAATTTCAGTAAATCACCAATAGTGGAAACTAACTTGACTTCAATTGTCAAGCAATGTAATGGTAGCTCTTTGTTGTTCAGTGTGTTTGAAAGACAAAGAAATAAATAGCCTGTTAAACATAGCAGACATGAGGACAGACCCAATTGTCTTCACTGATGACTGCCTGAGGCAAAAGTCCCCAGTCAATTGCTTTCAGAGGGAAATCACATTGCAGATTAACAACTAACCAGGTCACTACAGACAGAATATTCTCTTGCCAGAAAAGTTAAAAGCATAAAATATGAATGACTGTGTTAGGGAAAAAAAGTAGTAAGACTTTCATAACTACCAAGACATATTTCAAATTCAACCCTGTCTGAGGAGGCCCAATTCAGTTCTTTTCATAATTTATTTAGCCACTAAGCAGTATCTTTTTACCATCTATTCCAAGCTATAAGAGATAAATCATTTCATGTTGGTTACTAAAAGTAAATGCGTAAACAGGGCTCAAAGCATAAATACTGCAGGAAAACCTTTGCAAACAATATGACTCAGGAAAAACTGTAGATGGGCCAGTAGGGAGGTTAACAATTCTCTGTATTGTAGGTGGGTGTCAGGCCTGTGCTGAGATGGGCTCCTGTTTGCAACTTAACATGAGTATTCAGTGTTTTGGTGTTTGCTTGTCACATACAGACACAGACACACACACACACATTTCATCTTGCAGTGCCTACCACCCCCATGTGGGGAAAAACCACTGCAGCTGCTACAGATCTCTCCTTTCAGGCGGTTACAAAAGAGAGACCCCCGTCTGTCCCAGGCCTCTCTATGCTCTTAATGGGCCAGCAAAAGTATCATCTGTTCAGCCCATCTAAAGACAGCGCCAGGAGGCCACATACCAAATCCGTGAAACTATCACAGATTTTTGCCCATTTTCTCATCGGCTGAAACGTGTTCTGTGTCCCTGTGAATTCAGATGTGACCATGAATGTTCCATTGTGTCTCGGCACCACAGAAGGCCGCTGCCCGGTGTCTTGACATACAACTTACTAATATGCAAATCGATGGCAGGCACAAGGTTTCGTGGCACACAAAAATGGACAAAAACTCACCTTGTTTAAAAGCAGATTTTTGCACGATCATACAACCATAAACAATTCAAGTATTCCAGTCGTATCTGAGGGTTTACATAAAACCTACGAACGTGCCAAACAATGTTGCAGGCGAAACACATGTTCAAGACCAAAATCTGAAAAAAATATAACCCACAATAATGACATTGTGTGCAATCAATCATAATTCAAAACTATATATTATGAATTAGAATGAATAATCAACAGCAGATACAAACAACATTGATTTCCCAATGGAGGGCTCTACTGTGGTTCAAAATTAATTTCAGGGCTCATGAATAATTTAACAGTCAGCCATTACCACTTCTACAGCTCTCCCCTCCTCCAAATGCAGCCTATGTAATATTATTCTGTATTTTACGGAACTAAAAGTCATTATAATCTGCAATACTTTTGACAGGCATGAAATTGTTTCTATTTGAGTTTTTCCAAAGCCTTTCTTGTGCAGTGTATGACTCGGGGGCACAAAGTCTTGGGCTCTGTTATTGCAGACTAATGTGCATTTATGCGCATTGAGCTCACAATGGCTATCAGTGTCCAGCTTTGTGTGAGCCTCCCACGCTTTCCACTGAAAGGTAACTAGCTGTACGCACACAAAATTCTACCAGGATGCTCAATTTAACTTTGCCAGTTCAGATTAAATGAAGCAGAAGCCACTGTGACTGCTAGAGAAATCTCCTGTCGGCCGGCAGAGCTTATTAGAACGATGGAGAAAGACATCCATCACTAAAAATGTTTAACTCAGCCTCTGTTGCTCTCAAAATGATTGTGTGCACATGAACATAGCATATGTGTGTGGAGGGGGGGGCACATTTCCGTGGGTATACATTATTAGTAAATGCAATAGAAAAGGCTTGCAAAATGGATTGTGTAAATTAGAGGACTTTTTAAAATTACCTAAATAAAATGTTTTAATATATAAACACCCTCTCTGTTGAGGCTACAAGGTCCACATGCTTGCCTTATAGCGAACAATGGAGAGGAGCCACTCTCTCCTGAAATCTGATGAGCGTGGAAAAAGAAAAGGGGGAAAAACATCTAGGCCTGACTATGCTCCTCATAGAGTGAGCATGATGTGCATGGTTCCAAAGCAGACTTCTGATAAATCACCCACAATATAAAATCATACTGAGGCCTATGATACATTATTACATTATGTTTTGGTTCTTTCTGACTATATTTACACCAGTGTTCATAAAATAATAATGTCCCTTGCCCCTTCTATTGGACACTGAGTCAGATTCTGTTATCTCAGCAGGTAACAGAGTTGTAGTGGCCAAACAAAGGCAAACTAACTGGAAATGTTGCACCATATCATATATGGGGCTATTTATGCAGAGAATCATTCTGTCTCACAACACGAAAAGTCTATTATTCCGAGTGCAGAGAGTTTTCCCTGGGTTCCCTTGAAAAGACAGAAATGCAGAGACCATTGCTTTATTTTATGTAATGCTAAGAATTCAAGGATTTAAATCAAGACTACATCCTTAACAATATTCTGAGGATGGAGAACTTTGCAAAATGAGGTGAAAAGGGCTATTTAAAATTGAAATAGCTTGACTAAGTGCTGCATTAAAAGTTCATTCCAACAGAGAGACAGCACATATCCCTCTATCATCCCGCCATTTTCTAAAACTCCATTACTGAATTTCATCTTTTTTTTTCCCTTGTCAGACTCCTTTATTCCAGAAGTTAGTAGAGGTCACATCTGGTGCTTTTTCCCCAGACTCTAATCTACTACTAAATGTAATACTGGACTGAGGGGACGTGAACAGAAGGACGGGGGGGCGTTATTATTAGACAGCATCTCAGGAGTTGTAATCGCGTTACAAGCCTCTCAATTCCCTAATCTTCTCCTTGTCATGGGCTACAACTGTTAAATGGCTGGGCCCCTTGTTCCCAATTTACCTTTACATGTTTTACAACAAGCAGTGGCTGCTAGCAGGTCACAGGGATGGTTACATATAAGGACACAAAGCTATTGTGTTGTAAGAGGAAACATAACATTTTCTTTGGCAAAGGAAATTCTATTTTTACAAATAGAAACAGCATTCATAGAATGTAAAGAGAGGATGGGGTGGGGGTAAGGGGTCAGAAGAGCTGGGAGTGACAGGGATGGATGCAACAGCCTTCTCCATACAAAATTCAAATGGGCCTCATTTATCATGAGTGCTTTTAACAATGTGAGTAATTCGGTAAGCACTGACTGGATCTGTTTTTACTCTCATGTGGAATCTGGACCAGCCTTGTTGTTAAACTAGCAGAGACTGCATTTTTTAATCGCAGGACTAGTTCTCTTGTAAAACACCAAAGGTTCAGCTAAGCAGTGAACTGGACTGAGAAGGGCATAGGGACTCCACCCTCAGCCATTGTGTTGGGGTCTAGATCACTGTTGTCTTTCGTATGCATTGACATTCTTTCTTGTATCACCATAGAAAAGAAATGCGGTCTGTTAGAGTAACGGGCTATAAAAGGTCAACAGACTAAATCGTGGGCTAGAGGAAAGGGTATTTCTAAATAAGAATGTAAGCGAGGTCAGAGTTGAGTATCAAACATTCCTAAACTTAATTAGATTTCCCCAGTGTCAACATCTAGTTCACGTAAGGTTTTATACTAAAATCAATGACTGAAATGACTATTTGAAATGTACAGAGGCGTAGAGAATTATATATTCTTTAATTGTTCTAACTAACACAAACATTTCATTTCAATCTTGAAAGATTACTCTCTCGTTGCCTGATCTCCCAAACATTATTTTGTAATGACTGAATGTGGGCACTAAATATGTTTGTCTGGTTATTTTTCAGAGCACCATCCCAGGTGTGAGGAGGGCACAGTATGAGTCAAGCTGCAGATGCGTGAGGGAGGCTGGGCCCAGAAGGATAAGCACCTTGCCCTGTTTTGCACCTTAGTGCAAAGGAGAACATTGGTTATCTGCTTCAGGAAAAGGGACCAGGGCCCTGGATTAATGTGTATACAGGCTCGACAAGAGAGCAGAGGATTCTGGGTTACCTGAAGACCTGGAGTACACAAGAGAACAGGCCTGGATTGAGCCTGTGGCACAGGGGATTGGCATGGCTCAGACCAGCTTTGTGTCAACTCATCATGCCTGTCAGGCCTGATTGCAGAAAGGAGCCTTTGCTAAAGCTCACCCCATCCTACACACGGATCACTATACAACACCCAAAAAATCTAACTTGCAGTTATGGCTGTTGAGCTCGACAATTTCAACACCCATTAGGATTTTTAATATTACCTGAGAGCGCATGCTTTGTCAGTGAGAGGGGATGCTTTTTCTACAGGCTTATCTGCCATGGTAAAGGCAATGAAAGCATGAGCCTCTGACAACACAGAGGAGGTCATCGTCCAAACAAGGATCAGCTCAGCAAACACTGACCAGGGTCAGGATATCACCAGAAGCCCCTCGGACAAACTTTTCCTTTCAGAAAGGATAATAGCAAATTCAAGAGGAAATCTTGATTGGATTTTTGGTGGCTGGAAAGGATTTACCACATCGTATAATCAGGTATGACAAATATGGATGGCTTTTCTTCTTTCCACTTCACTGACCAGACCACAATTTCTAATGAGACGTGCAGGAAGAGAGGTCATGGCTGGAATCCATAATTAAAGCAATAAATCAGTATTAGCCTAATTAAAAGGTAACTACACATCAATAGGGAAAAAAGAGACAGACAACCAGTAGGCACCTTCTGCTTTGTAGCACAGTTTTGTTCATTTCAAGGCCATCAGTTTATGAATTGTGAAACTTAATATCCCGTTTTTAAAAGCATTTAACATGTACCTTTTTGAACATACCACAGTTACAAAGATTATTAAAATAGTGCTGTGCAAGGAGACATGCAAAAGACTTTTATCAAGCCTATTTTCTGTGAGGTAGATATTTCTTCCCTACCTTGTAAGAGAGGCTAGTTAAACCCCAGAATTTGAATGGCGAAAAGCATGGGTAATGCTCTAATAGGACTTAAGAGTATGTCAGTTCCACAACAGTTCATCAACAAAGCCTGACTTTGTTCACCCTCGTGGTCTGAAGCGATGAAAGGCAGCCTTGAGATACAGAAACGTGTAAAACAACTAGGGAATGCTATTACATTTCTCAAGTCAGGGCCAAAATGCCATGGCACAGAGATTCAATTCACAGAGCTCACAAGTTTCTTTTCAAAAAGAAAAACAAAAATATTTCTAATGCAGGTAACTTTTTAAACTCCTAATCCCAGGTCTATCTAGAGATGATGTAAAGCCAGCTCAGAAGAAAATTGTTTACTGTGTGTGTGTGTGTGTGTGTGTGTGTGTGTGTGTGTGTGTGTATATATATATACACACACTTTGTTTTTTAATATAAATTATTGTTATTATTTTATTTTTTTTCCTCACTTGATTTTCACTTTCTGGCAGTCCTAATGATCAATTCATATCAATTTAATAGGAGTAATTCAAACTGATTCTTTCAGCAGTTGTTTAATCTAGAAAGTGCTGCAGGCAGCATTTCAAACACCCAGCAATTATGAGAACAGGAATTTGGCTCTCCTTTAAAGGCCTTGTGCATTAAATGTACCCTTGTGTTTTCTCCCCAGGGGCTCTTGAGTGATTAGACTGCCAGGCAACACAGCTTCAAGATGGTGCGTCAATGCAAGGCCTTTATCCTCTTCCTCACCAGGGTCGGGCTGCTGCTGGGTCTTGCTAACCCCCTGGTGACCTCCGCCTCATGTCCCTCAGCCTGCCGCTGTGATGGGACCTTCATCTACTGTAATGACCGTGGCCTGACTTCCATCCCTACTGGTCTACCCCAGGATGCTACAGTGCTGTTTCTGCAAAACAATCGCATCAAGAGTTCGGGCATTCCTGCAGAGCTCCGCAGGCTCTCAAATGTGGAGAAGATCTACCTTTACTGCAACAATCTGGATGAGTTCCCCACTAACCTTCCTCTTGGGCTAAAAGAGCTCCACCTTCAGGAGAACAACATTCGGATGATTACCCATGCCTCTTTAGCCCAAATTCCCTACATTGAGGAACTGCACCTGGATGATAACTCTGTATCAGCAGTCAGCATAGAGGAGGGGGCCTTCAGGGACAGTAATCACCTCAGACTGCTTTTTCTCTCCAGAAACCACCTAAGTACCATCCCTTCAGGCCTACCCATGAGCATTGAGGAGCTGCGCTTTGATGACAACCGTATCTCCTCCATCTCAGAACAGTCGCTGCAAGATCTCATCAACCTGAAGCGACTAATCCTGGATGGTAACCTGCTCAACAACCGTGGGATTGGGGAGATGGCTTTAATCAACCTGATCAACCTGACTGAGCTCTCGCTAGTGAGAAACTCCTTGACATCACCGCCAGCCAACTTGCCAGGCACCAGTTTGGAGAAGCTGCAGCTACAAGATAATCACATTAATCGGGTCCCGCCTGGGGCTTTTGCCTTCCTTAGGCAACTGTATCGCCTCGACCTGTCTGGCAACAACCTGAGCAGTCTCCCTCAAGGTGTATTTGAAGATCTGGACAATCTCACACAGCTCCTGCTACGCAACAACCCTTGGCAATGCACTTGCAGGATGAAATGGGTGCGTGATTGGCTGCGGTCGTTGCCGTCTAAGGTGAATGTACGTGGTTTCATGTGCCAGGGTCCTGATAAGGTCAAAGGCATGGCAATTAAAGACCTAACTACAGACATGTTTGACTGCAGAGATTCAGAACTCATTCCCACGTATGAGACGAGCACAGTCTCCAACACTCTGCGTCCCTCACAGCCCCAGTGGCCCACGTTTGTGACTAAAAGGCCTGTAGTAAAAGGGCCTGACATCGGTAAGAAATACCACAGCACTACCACCTCTTCAGGCAGAAAGATCATCACCATGAGTGTGAAGTCAAGTAGTGCAGACACAATACATATATCATGGAGGGTTTCACAGCCCATGACCGCCCTACGGCTCAGCTGGCTAAAGCTGGGACACAGCCCTGCCTTCGGCTCCATCACTGAGACCATTGTGCAGGGGGAGAGGACGGAGTACCTGCTCACTGCGCTGGAGCCAGAGTCTTCCTATAGGATATGCATGGTTCCCATGGAGACCAGCAACATTTACTTGTCAGACGAGACCCCTGTTTGCATAGAGACAGAGACTGGTTCTCACAAATCATACAACCCGACTACGACTTTAAACAGAGAGCAGGAGAAAGAGCCTTACAAAAATTCCAGTCTGCCTTTGGCTGCTATCATTGGAGGGGCTGTGGCTCTTTTGGCAATAATTATGTTGGCACTGGTGTGTTGGTATGTCCACAGGAACGGTTCACTTTTTTCCAGGAACTGCACCTACAACAAAGGCCGTCGGAGAAAGGATGACTATGCTGAGGCTGGCACTAAGAAGGACAACTCCATCCTAGAAATAAGAGAGACTTCTTTTCAAATGATACCTATAAATCACCTGCCTGTGTCCAAGGAGGAGTTTGTGATACACACAATTTTCCCACCTAATGGCCTGAGTTTATACAAAAGCCCACACACCGAGAACAGTATTAACAACAGGAGCTACAGAGACAGTGGAATACCAGATTTAGACCAATCCAATTCATGATATTGCGCATGGCCATTCATGATGAGTGCGTGACTTAAACAGAGTGGCAAGACTTTTACAAAACACTGGATCTATAAGACTAAGGAAGCAATGTTCTGTACATTTGCCATATAATTTATATTTAAGGACATTTTATGAAGACTGAGAACGTCCGAGTTGCAGGCCATCACTGAACCATCAGTGGGTATTGTAACTAACTGCAATTCTATATTTTAGGGATTTGTAGTCATTTGTACTGTATTTCCTTTGCTTAAGGTTATCGACCAACTAAAAGAAACTCTGTGTTCTACTGAGATATGATGACTTGTCAACTGTGAAAGTGGGTTTTCATTGCTGTGTTGAACAATCAGACCTTAGAAAACCTTGTAGTATAAGCACAGGTCATTCTTTTAACTTTGTGGCTGTCTGAAAAACAAAAAAGGCAAAAAAATGACATGAAGTAAACTAAGGCACAGCTGATCAACTAATTTGCAAAGCAGGCATGTTGCCCTCTAAAACTATGAGCAGTCAGTAGCTGTCTCCACATACTATGGACCTAGAGTCTTACTCTAGTATTCACCTGGTATGAAGTACAAATAACTAAAGATGAGGTGCCATGCTTTATTTCTCTGCTTTGTTCAGTGTGTGATTTTTTATTTTTTTTTGTTTGCAAGAAGAAACATAGCAAGCAACCCAAGCAGGGTTCCAGTGATTCTGATAGGATTGTAGGCCACAGCACAGGGCAGATAAAGCACACCGACCTTAAGGAGCGCTCTACTCCTCAAAACAAGTAGACTGGACAGGCTGACACGGAGGACCCCCCACTATCTCTATTTGTACAAGCCAACAATGGCCAAACGACAATGGCGGCATTCTTTAGTACCATGTAACATACGTCATTCTAGTCAGCAGGACAAAAAGACACAACATGTTGGCTTACATTAGAATTACCACAGTGTCAGCAACTCCTTGTTATGAGTATTATTTTGTATTATTTTCCAAATGAACACACTTTTATGTTTCCACAATTTGAAGTTAACTGTTCTTAACAATTGAAAACCAAAGTGCATTGTATGCCCTTTGGCCAGTCTTGTATGTGCCTTGATCCAATGCTTATTGTATTTAGCTTTTTAAGAAACCAGTGACTTTTTTTCATACACACTTGAATATGAAAATATTGGTCATATTACAGAATAAAAGTGGACAAAAATAACGTTGCTCTTCCTTACCTCGAGTACAACAAACCCCAATCAAAACAATACTTTGGGTTTTTTATATAGTTCTGTTCAATTACTCTTATACCATCATGCTTTGCTGTGATTGCTCAATTTATTTTTTTCTACCTTTGTACAAATGTGAACTGCCCTGGAGTAAAAAAGAAGGCTACAGGGGACCTGTTTTATTCATTCATATCTCAAATTACTGTCTAGGCACACAACCTAAAAATGTTTAGAGATGAAAAACATAACCTACTGCATTTCTTTCCTTCATAAAGATCTGAACTCGCTCGTCTCATAACCTTAAAACCACCCCTTCCAAGACACAGTGAACTCTTTAACAATAAATCAGATACTGTTCTTGAAACCCAGTTTTCCACTCCATGGGCAGTCTGCAGAGAAACATCTGCTTGAGGCTGCTGCTGCTCTTTCGTGCGGTGAAGCCATGTGTGATTTATCCGATTGGCCAGAGAGAGAAATGTCACAGCAGAGTAGAAATAAGGCTATGGAGAGATTGGACTCTAGGGTTTGATGAACCTCCCAGGCACCAGGGCAACAGAAAACTAATGACAAGCCACCATATGGAGGGTGGTACAGGCAGACCCTGATGGGGATGCCCGTCCCTGCAGAGGACATAGTATATATACAATGCTCCGGGGCTCCAGGCAGCAAACTTAATGACATGGTTGCAGCTCACCCAGGCAAGCGCCGATGAAAAGGTACACATGCAAAAGCAGTAAAAGAGCCCATTTTACAAATGCATACAACAGACTTTTCATCTTGTGAAAGCTAACCTAAAGTTTTAATGTATTTCAGATTATACTTGCTAGTCTCTGGCATTGAACATACTCTTACACAAAAGTAAAAAAAGGAGTATTCAGTATGCATCACAAAAAATATTGCATACCCACATTCACACACCCACACGCTCTTAACACAGTGAAAGCTTTAATTACAGTAAGGGGAGCCGTTAAAGGCTGCACAAGCTATCCAAACTTTAAGTATACACTAACCCTGCCCTTTACACTAAAAATATATATTACATTGACTTGGAATTAAAGTAAACAGACGGTCTACTTTTAGAATACTGAATAGTAATGGTTTCCACATGAATGCTGTCAATAGTTTTTTTGTTCTTCGACTGTTCAGCCTTATTCCTATCTTATTTAACTAAAGAAAAAGGAAAACTAGGCAACATGATAAAACCTTTTATTACACTGAAATAAGCAAAGCATCCTCGTCAGAGATAATATTTATCACACTTTTGATGGTTGCCTTCTACAAAACCATAAAGGAAACACTATAATGTACTATGATTTGTTTTTAGGTAAATTAAATCAAACAAAAAGCTGTACGGTTTTCTCATTGCTATTATCGGCCTAGCTGAATAAATGTAAGCGGAGATCTCAGCTGGCTTCACGGTTTCAGCTTCTCCCTGATGAATGAGGCGGCTCTACAAATGTTGAGAAATGGAAAAGGGCTCTATTGCTTGAGCAGAGCGTCCATATGCCTAGTAATTGCAAGAACCTCTTAAAATGTTTCAAGTGTTATTTTTGAGCCAAAAACACTACAAACATAGTGTATCTATGAGATAACTAATTTTTTTTAGCTAGAACAGCAATCTTTTATGTGTTATTGATTAGCTTTTGGGAATAAGTAAATTACTCACGTGGGTTTGTTGCGACTGAAGTATGCTGACCACTCTAAAGTTCAGAGAATGAGCTAGTCGCTCTCACATTTTCTCTCACCTGTGTGATAAATTACAGTTTAGCCAAATGGTGAAAGGAGCATGCTATTGTTGTGACTTTAACTGAAAATAATACATTAACCAGAGCAGCTTTTTGCATTTTGGCTGACCCAAGTATGAGGCAAAATTGATGAACCAGCCTGGTGATGACCCTGTGTGACCTCACTTATCACTCATGACCCTTGACCCATCTGTCCTTTTAAACAATTCCTTAATCACTCTCATGTTCTCACTGAGGTCAGACAAGTCTTTAAACAACACAAGATGCCACATGCATTTGTCTCCTGTGTGACACACACACACAGAACCTAATTATGTTTGCCTTTTATGTAACCCAGAGTTTAAAACTAATGGGGGCAGCTGCACTGTCTGCCCCTGGCTGCTGTTATTCCTATTGTAATGTACTGGTCAGGCAGTCGGTCACATTTGCATTCCTATAGATGCTCGTATCAAAGCGCCCCTGGATGACCTCACCGTTGCCAATAGCCGGTCATGCTTCTTCTCCGTCAGCACCATTAGTAGGACCAAAAAAAACACAGGCCATGTGACCCTATGACTGATTAGAGGTCAGTGAGGTAAGGCCAGACTCAGTTCAAGGATCTCATGAGATAAAAAATGGATACATATCAGTGCCCGCAAAACATAGTCATCAGGAACTCTAATAGGCAACCTGTCCACCATAAGGATGCTCTGCTCAGGAGAGACCACCTGGCATTCATATGAGGGCATTCTTAGCAGAGACGCCAGAAATTTTGTGGAAAAACACTACGAAGAAAAGGTCATATGTTTAGCTAATGGCTTAATTGCCAGGTTCACATCATAAGGTTAAGCCAATGAGTTAATACAGAGAGGACCAATTTGAGATTTTTTTTAAATTTGCCATTTTCAAGTGAGATAGTTTATCAACATGATTAGACATGCTAGGGTAGGGCCCCTTAATAAACTGTACAAAACGAGAGAAATTGCTTGGATATGACACAAGGGTGACACAAATCAACAGTAATGTGTCAGCATTATGGAACTATCAAAGTTAAATACTCTGGTCACATCCTACTTAATGGTCATAATGTACAGTCGAAGGGGGTGCCCTACAAAACGTAAGCATATTGAACATTTTGTTCTATAGAGAGTTTAACGCAGAATAAAACCCCCTTGTTATTAAACTCTTGTTAAAAAAAAAAAAAAAAAAAAAAGTGTGCTTCATCAACACAGACTAGTATGCCAAAAACAACCACACATTCAAAACAAAAATAAAAAGGGGCGCTTGCTGTTCCCTCATATCCTGTTGCACACAGCTTGCACATCAAACAGACCCATGATTTAATGGCCTCTAAATGCTGAGCGGAGTGATGCTGAGGTCAGAAGCCAAACCAAGGCTCAGGGCCTCCCACAAAGTCTGCACTCTTGCCAATGTGTAAAATTTGCACATGCTGTGTGTGTGTGTGTGTGTGTGTGTGTGTGTGTGTGTGTGTGTGTGTGTGTGTGTGTGTGTGTGTGTGTATTCATGTGTATGAGGTATAACAAAGACTAGAAAACTGTCACTGCTGATGTTCAGATGCACTGTCACATTCATGATTGCATTTGACAATGAGAGGCTGATGCTAACCCAGGCAAATGTCTGCATGTGTTAGTGTGCTTTGTCTATTTAAGCGTAATTATGAATGTTATAGTAGTTATGATTACTTGTGCTTTCTTGGGAACCAGTGCACATTGTTCACACATCTAATGAAAACAAGACAATCATACAGATTGATATGCATGCAAGCAGAATAACCTAAAGCCATCACCTCCCTTCCTCACAGTCATGTGACTTTGTCACTCTCAGTCACAAGCTCCGTCTGTTCTAGCTGTAAAAGAGCGGAGGGGCGAAAACAGTGTGTCCGGAGAGAGACATGTCAGTGTGAGTGATGTGCTCCTCTGTGGGGGTCCTCTCCACTCTGTCTCTGACCAGCTCCCCCCATCCTCCAGGCCAAGACCCTCTCCATCTCTTCACATTACTCAGTGACCTGAAACCATGGGGCCAAAAAACCTAACCAGCTCCTCTGTCTTCTTAATGAATCCAATTTTTTGCCTGAGAGCACAAGGCGTGCACATACATCCATCGCAACTCTAAATTATCTGACATTAATACAAATTAACAAGAGCCACCGCCATCAAGACTGTGCCACCCCACATTGGCAGACAATGACAACGCATCTATATCACTGCAACTTATTGTATACTGCAAAATTCTGAGTCAATAAACTCATTTAAAACAGGCTATAACAAAAACAAAAGCAGAGGGGCTGATTGGTGTCGGTGCCATTACACTATGAATTATACAAAATAAGTTATGAAAATATCCATATAATTGACTCTGCTCTATGGCAGCCATTAATTCCTGTCTTCCATTAAGTGGTTTAAATGATCTTGTAAGAGGCCATACATCTCCTGATGCCCTTTATGAGATCAACACCACGTCTCCCTTAGAAGTTAAATCGACCCTCAGTCCCATTTGTCCATGGAGTCTGATGCAGGGGAATAATTATTTAATTCCTAAAGGTTCTGAGGGGTCCAACTTGTCCATTACCCCCAGAAGATCTGCAGCTCTGCAGTGGGAGTCCAAAGCTCCTCTTCGATCCATTTTCTTCTCTCATTTATGTTAAGCCAGCTTTAAATGTCAGTACAGTATTTGCATGCCAATGTATCTCTGTCTGCAGCTCATTATTTTCAGATGTTGACAGCGTAATTGCATGCAAGTTTAGCCCACTTTGCTAACCTAATGCTTGCTACAGCCAAGTCATACCGAATAGCAAGCCAAGGTTTGTATCTGCAGTGTTTGTCTGCAGCTGACTTATTCACTTTGGCTTTCAGGGAGAAACACAGAAAATCAAAGCATAATCAGCTCATCAGTAATGACAGGAAACATTCCATGCTGACCATCAAACAGCACGGTCTTAACCAAGTCTATTAAATAACACTGATGTAACAAGAAGGTCAATATTAATTATATAAATTACATGATGAGGCTTCTCCCACTCATACACCTTACTTTGTTCTTCCAAGATGTTTTGGGAATGAAGACTGAGCAGGGCAGAGCAGAACTCTACAGCAGATCTGATATTACCCTTTTGAGAGACTAACCTTCAGGTGAGAGCTCAGTCCATTTCTCCAGAGAAGTCTATCATGCCCCTCATTCACTCAGACAGCAGCTCCTCCACACCTTAGCCAGGGCTAACACATAGACATTTGCTCAAGGGTAGCAATGTTTTGGTATTTTTCCAAGAGGTGCAGAATTCAGAAGTGTCAGCACCTTTTAGGACTGTAAATACAACCTGTCACCATTCATCAGGGCACTAGAAGGAGAACGCGGACACTTCAAGGCCTCATTATTTCACGGTCTTCAAGCACCTCGACATAAGATCCCTGCAGTGCAGCAAAGGGGAAACATCCCTGACCCATGAGGCCACCACAAAGGGTTATAAACATTTCATGTGGACTTGGTGTACTCACATAGTTTCAGTCACAGTTACCAAACTCTTGGAGACAGAGTTGGTGGAGCTGACATCGAAGGGTTTAAACACGTGAACGCAGTTAGTGGGCTGTCTCCCGCTTTCAGAAGTGTGGAAAAGTGACAGCAGTGTCATACACAAGTTATGCACACAACGCTGTAGCGGGCTGAGAGACTGCAGTTAGAGAAATCCCCCCCACCGCACCATCCAGACACACACAGAAAAAAAGTTAAAAGGAAAAAGTTTGGGGGAGAAGCCACCAATGGGCAGGGCAGGGTGGTGAGATGTGGGATTAATTAAAAGCTGCTGTCACTGTGGTGTGCTGGTGACACACAGCCACACGATTACTGAGATCTCTGTGTGAGAGGAATCCGCTCCCACAACTCATTTCCTCCCCATTGAGGGGGGAGCAAAATGGTTCTGTTGTACAAAAAACCAAGAAAGAAAGAAGAATCATTTTTCATTTAAAGGAATTTGAGAATCCAAAAGGAGGGAAAGGGCAGGGGTTGGAGAAGAAGGATGAGGAGAAATTCTTTTGTTTTTGAATAAAAGTCTGCTGAATCTATTTTAATCGAGTGGTACACTGGGCCCATGGGAGGGGGAGGTCAAAGGATCTAAACCACTATAATCCTATGCTTGCTGCTGCTTAAAACCTGCCTCAAGTTAACAGGGTGATGTGTGTGTCTATAGACACGCAGCTTAAACGAACATCTGGCAATGCTACCATATCTAACTTTCCACTTATTTCTTGGGATGCTTAGTAGTCCCTTTGTTGCAACCAATATAATGAAACAATTATCAAATCACAAAACACTATAATAATAATAATAATAATAATAATAATAATACAACAACACTTGAAGACAACTATTAATCTAGTGTTGCAATGATTAGTCAACAATTTTGAATATAGATTAATAATTTCAGTCATTTTATCAAGAAAAAATGTCAAATATTCTCTGGTTCCAGTATCTGAAATGTGAAGATTCAATTCAATTCTTAGGATTGATCCTTATTTCTCCTCTATAAGTCCTAATTTCAATGCATTTTTGAGTTGCTACCAAGCTAGCTGTCAGAATGGTTCATGGAGCTGCAGCATTAGGTTGTTGAGAATTACAAGGAGAAACACTACAGTATTAAAATGAATTTTAATATTTGTGTAGAAAACTTTGCAGCAGCACATGATCCTTATGCAAGCAGAGCTTGGTTGTTTCAGCAATGTTTACAATCTATAAAGCATACTTTACATTCTCATTACAGACAGTCAAAGCAGCTGGCTGTCATCTGTATGCGTCAGCCATCTGCAGTGTTGTCGGATTCTAGCACTTGTGTCTGCACTTTTTGAGGATTTTAATTTTGGATTCAGCGAATACATTTATAGCAAGGTTGAAAAGTAAAATAAAAATGTCTTGGGAAATTTTGAAAGAAATCCCACCTGTTCTTAGTGTTGTGAAAGTGAGACATACAGCAAGCAGGTTGGCGTGCTAAAGGTTACACCCCAGCCACCGATGTCATTAACAACAATTCTTATTAAAGGTGATGGTGAAAGCAGGATAGTGTAGACGAGGAAGACAGCAATGTGGCTTATTAATTCACACGTCACTCTTTCTGTAGAAGGCAGATAGATCTGAATACACTGTGGAAGTTTGGAAAATAGACAGCATGTGATCTCGGGCAGCCATTTCACCAGGGAAAAACACTCAATAAATGCTACCCCCCCCCCCCCCCCCCACCTGTGAGACTGTTCCCCTTACTACCCAATAAACCAAAGATTGTGCGCACCTCACAAATTAAAGTTCTTCAGGAGTCAGATGAAAATTTAATATAGTCAGAAGCTTTAAGGCTACTAATTATTCATCTCCTTTAATATGCAGACATTTCATTTAAACAAAAACTTAGGCAGAAGAGGGAAGTATCCAGTTTCAGAAAACACTGCTGGGAATGCTGGCAGGCCCATTCTTCATTTTCTAATTATTCTGGATTATTATTAGCCAGAGACACAAATGACGAATAAGACATACATTGATGGAAGTAGTGCGTTAATGAAATCAGGAGGTGCCAGGAAATGCATGGTGAGCAGATGATATTAATATAAAGGGATTCTACTGTATGTGGTACAGATGCCAACCAAAAGCTTGGAGTGTTGAAGGAAAATACAAGAAAAACTGAAATAATGAGATAAATAATTACTTTTTTTTTTATTTTTACTAGGGACAATGCTGAGCTTGAGGCAGACATGCTCTGTATACATACATCTGTCTACCATATATTCCCTGTGTGTCAGGCCAGCAGTATATGGCCAAATGCTCCCAGACTGGTGCTAATGTGACATGGGTGATGGCTTTTGTGTAGAGTCACCAGAAGTTGTCAATGGCACCACGAGCTTGGTCATTAATCACCCGGTCGCCTGGTTGTGTGCATACATGACACGAGGGCAGGATCGCAATGGAAGGGGGTTGAGCCCTGTAACGTGGACTTTTGCCCCAGGAGCCCCAATGGACTTGAATGAAGAGGTCCCACACATTCATAGTTACCAGGTCACTAATCAAATTATGTTGATAGCCAGGGATAGCACACAGGACAACAGAATTCATTTAGTATCCCTCACCTCTATTGTCTCTCTGCCAGGGCATCACTGGGGTCTGGGATAAATAAGCAACCCCCTTTTCTTCTCAATTTATTTGAATCCCTTCAAATGAATAGCATGCCGTGTGAGAGAGGCATGAATAAAACACAACAAGGAGAGTAGGTAATTTGGAACTTGTGACGACATAGTTGTCACTGCAAGAAAAACTATGCAAATGCAAATCATCAGCATGAGCCAGATGGTCGTAGTTTTGGGCAAATTAACTTAGTCAGGCATAAGTAATGTCTCGCAGTACAAATATGGCCAATGTATTATTGGACAACAAGTTGAGGGACGCTGAGGTGAGATCTGTCCATCCATCACTGGAGGTGATCATTTGGCTATATGTCCCCTGAGGTGACTAAACACAACAACCTGGCACTCGGTCAAACAGGACCATGTGTGTGTATGTGTGTGTGTGTGTGTGTGTGTGTGTGTGGGCACTTACACGTGTGTATGTCACTCATGCATATACCACAGCCCCAAAGGGATTCAGTGCCTTTGCTGTGTAGCATTTTAATTAATCCCGCGATGACAGAGTGGATCTGGCAAGTTATGTATGTCTTAGGGCTGGGGTGAGAGGGTAGTGAGGAGAGAGGAACATGACAGTGGGGTTAATGCCAAACCCACCACAAGGCATAACACAGAGAGCAGCAGGTCCACTCTTGGACAGGTGCTCCTTGTGGGGTCACCCGCCAACTCCCTAACCACACAAAGCCACCGTCTGTCACCACAAATCCGACCCACATGGGCAGAAACGGAGAAACGCATGGCCTCAGACTCCAATAAATGTTGTGAATTTTTAATGAGTACAATAAACCAAACATTTACTTATATTTGAGCCTCTTCTGTTAAAGGGTACAAATGTACTGGTTGGCAGTTTCCTTAGATTGCCTGCTCATTTCCATGACTCCTGGTCTTGTCCTGAAGTGCAGTTAATTTTAGCAGCTTTAATGTGTATTTGGCAGAGCGTAGAAGATGTATTATCACCACTGGTTTCTTTGCTTTGTGAAATTTGTCATTTCAATGACCATTTGAGTTCACATTTAACACTAAGTGTGATTTGAATATAAAGTTGGTCATACATTTACACCATCTAAAGAAATCCTTGAGAAATGCAAATCTTCTTTGAGGGTGATTAATTAAAACCTTTAACGTGGTGACCATTGTTTCATGCCCTGGAGTGGACCAGGGTGGGTGACTGCACACGTTGGCGGTGAAACTCAATGTGGGCCGGCTTGTCCATGCTTAATCATGTCCAGCCAGAATACTAAACACTGTGAAGGTGAACAGTGTGACCATGCCCCGATGGGAAAATTGTATTTCAAAGTCAAAATGAGAATTCCTTTAATCGATAAATGCAATAAATGCAGAAGAATTTGTCTTGGTGACAAATTTTTCAGTGCGAAGAAATAAGAAATTACAAAGTTTCACAGTACACACAGTGAAAGGTCACCTGCTGTGCCAAGAGGTAGAACAAGACGCACATAAGGACCTATGGACAATAATATAAAATATATAATATAAAACCCCACTCTAAAGTGTATTTACATGTTTCTTATGCAATTTGTTGCCCATCAGTAGCACGATTACAATTTAGTGCATGAATGTCATTGTTATTTTTCTCTTAAGCACATTGGGTATTCAAATGTATAACATCTGCCCCTCCAGCCCCCAAGGCTGCAGTCAGTCTGTCTTTCAGTCTCAGATTGAAATATACATGGGTCATGTGCAAAAATGCCAGTGATTATAACAGAAAAATACATCAGTTTTACAGGGCACAAGGCAACATTGCTAGAGACTGCCAATCAGCAGAACAAATGGTTGAAGTATTGACTGGATACTCAACCAAGACAATGGGCCTCATTGGATGCCTGTCATTTAAGAGACAGCAATTAGCAGGTTTTATAGCTGATCGCAGAGGCTGCTGAAAAGGAGCAAGATTCCTCACTTAGCTGTCGTGAAATGAAAGCGACACGGAGGAATGTCTGTGGTAAAGGCATCTTTTGTTCAGAGGCTCAAGTGCTTGAGTTTACAATACAGTCAGAGTGCTTCTTTCATACTACCAGCACACGATCATGGCAGTATTATAAGCTAGAGAAGAATAGAGAAAGGGAAAGATCAAGAAAAATATGGACAGAGGAGATTAGAAAATAACTGTCAGAAATGGAAACAAAGACAGACAGAGTGACAGACCATCAACCACACAAAAAGAAAGTGTAAAACCAAAAAGGTTACGCTAACCTGTGCATAACTGGCAAGGCCACACGGCCTGAGGAAAACATCTAATTGCAATTTGTCCAATACCAATATTAGGACTGCAAATTAAATTCCAATTATTCCTATAAATTAAACTCCAGGTCTGTGTTGGTGGATCACATACATATATATATATATATACACACATATACACATATATATACACACACACACANATACATATATATACATATACATATATATACATATATATATATACATATATATATACACATACATATATACATATATATATACACATATATATATATACACATATATATATATAATTAATCTCATGACAACTTCAATTTAAAAACAAAAGACAAGAACTGACTTTTGTTACTAAGACGAATGGAATAGTATTCATGGCCAGTTATGTTTGACATCAACATTTTCAGAAAGCCAATATTAAACAAATGTACAGGGGAATTTCTTTCCATCATATATTCAAGACCTTGCACAACTTGAAGAAGAAATGCTGTTGGGAAAATGTTTGAAAACTGCAATTCTGAGAGGAAAAATAAAAACCTAAAAGTTGACCAAAACAATAATGAAAGTAGGTTCTGGCATACCTGTGTAACATACACCATGTCGGCCATGAGAGCAAAGCCCTCCAGTTTGAGTTGAGAGATGTACGCCTGGAGCAGCACATTGATCTGAAATGATAAGACACAAAATACGGGAAGACATTTTTACTGGGATTTAATTAATGCTGCTTATAAAAACAGACACCTAATCTGCACACCAGAAAAAACAAACACTGAGCCATGACCATTATCTTGAACTTATCTTACATAATGACTGACTGTGATGGCATGTCATACAGACTGTCTGAAACCTTCAAATGAAAGCCTTTACTTTCATTAGAAGAATGTTAACTTGTCTGAAGACAGCAAGAATACATCTCATCTGAAATCAACCACATTGTCGTACACCGTTGGCACAAGGAATGCCTCTATTTTGGGTGTTGACAATTTAATGTAATTTTTATTAACTGATAACTGGTTATAAACGCTACCTTAGCACTGGGCTCCTCAATGCTTTCCTTCACAGGTATAGGAACTCTTTCCAGCAGCTTCTGCAGCTCCAGCTTCTCCTCCTAAAAGACATAACCACATGTCAGTATTTAAATTTAGCATGTTAAATGAAGTTTTGTTATAACTGAACAACCATGACTGCCTGGAGATAACCGTACCTCTCTCACAGTGATGTTCCTGAACTCAGAGGAAAGTGAAAAGACTCTGAAGAGCTCAATCTCACTGAGAGTGGGCTTCAGCAGCTGGTTGTAAGTTTGAATGGAGTCATGCGTGATGTAGAAGTGACTGGCAATGCGTCCCAGGTCTGTAACCTTCATGGAAAGAGGCAAAAAAGTCAACCATTAAAAGCCCAGTCCAACTCACCACCAATTTAACAGCATTGGCATAAAAAAAGATAATTAAAAACTATTGACTGATGGATGTGCATACCTGGAAGCTGCCGGTCCTCTTGTCATATTTGACAAGGCTGTTCTTGTCCAGGACATTGGCTGCTGTATGCACCAGGTCTGTCCTCCGTCTCTCCAGCAGGGGGTCTGAACTCCGGTCATCATGGGAGACACCATACAGGGTGGGGTTGCGGAGCATGCGCACATACAGGTAGGTGTAGCCGAGCCAGTTCACAGCGTCCTGACACACACAAAAGAATTTACATGAAATTTACATAAATTGTAAAAGAAAAAGAATATTTGATCAGCTCCGTATACATTTGATGATGTGTCGTTACACGCCACTAACCTTTACGGTCTGCACATTGCCCAGTACTATCTCAGCATTGAGCATGTCAGGCAGCTTGCCCACCATCTGACTCTCTATGGGCAGCTGCTGGTTGAGCAGGGACAGATAGTACTGCAGCTCTCCGTGGGACGTGATCAGGATTCCCTCTCCCTTGGTGTCGTACTGAGGACGGCCAGCTCGACCAAGCATCTGAAAAAGGACATAATTAATCGAGCTATTACTGTTACTAAAGGTACGAAGGCACTCACTCCTTCCTGCAGTTCAGTATCCAGCCAGCACAGACTGACCTGTAAAATGTCCAGGGCTCCGAGCTCAGTCCATCTGCCTTTCTCTGGACTGTACACCTGAGTACCTTTGATGATGACCGTGTGTGCCGGCAGGTTGACACCCCAAGCCAGAGTAGCTGTGGACACCAGGACCTGGATGTGTCGATCAGCAAACAGATCCTCTACCAGCGTGCGGTCCACTCTGGTCATACCAGCATGGTGGATCGCAAAGCCGTAAGGCAGCAAATCCTTCAGCTCAAGGTTCTAGATAAGAGAGTTCAGGTGTAAGTCTAACAGGATTCTGATCAAGGGCTAAACAAACTTTGAATTTGGTCATCGATCTTCTTTTGTTGCACTGAGGTTTCAGGTTAGTGGCGTTAGCTCACCTTGCACTGCTCTGCCTCAGTTCTCAACACTTCAGTGGATGCTGAACCCTCTCTGAGGAAAAGACCCAGTGTATCCTTCTCCAAACACATGTCTCTTATGGCCCTGGCGGTCTTTCCCGTCTCCTTCCTGGAGTGGACAAACACTAGCACCTGATGGAGACAAGTGAACGTCAGCAGTCTCTCAAATCTGGTTACACATTAGATCTGCAGGTATTGTAGGGCAACTGCATATGCATTTATAGGATTCTAAGTCATCATGGATAAAAGTGTCTTCTTCATAGGAATTAGGTCCCTTGGCAAGAACATGTCAGACAGGACTCACCTGGTTCTTTCCAGCATGCTCCATTATCTTTTCATAGACAATCTCATTCATGATCTGGAAACGCTTGATGGCCTTCTTCTCTGTAATGCCAACATAAGTCTGCTCCAGGGGCACAGGGCGGAAACTACAGAGAAAAAGAATGTGGTTATCAGAGATCAATATGCAACCAGTGCAAACAACTAAACACATGTTGCAGCAAACATGTGTCATACACATGTGAATAAAACATGATTTCTTATGTGGGTTTTTTGGGTCATTCTCCAAACGGCATACCTGTTGTCGAAGTAGAAGAGTCCCTTGGCAGGATCTACACGCAGGCAGGTAGCCACATCCTCGTAGTTGGGCAGTGTGGCACTGAGACCCAGCAGACGCACGTCCTCCTGGGTCAGCTCCACATTGCGGATGGTCCTTGCCACCAGAGATTCCAACACAGGTCCACGGTCATCGTGCAGCAGGTGGATTTCATCCTGCACAACACATTCAACTTTGTTATCATGAGAGCTTTATGTCGAATCATCTGCACACAAAACTAGACCTGTACTATAGGTGTGTTCTATGACGGAACCCTTTGTCAGCACATCCACAGCACTTACAATGATAATGAGCCGCACTAGCTGGGTGTAGGTACGCTCTCCACCTTTACGGGTGATGATGTCCCATTTCTCAGGGGTGCAGACGATGATTTGAGTGGCGTTTATCTCCTCTTTGCAGAGCTGGTGGTCTCCTGTCAGCTCAGACACTGTGATGCCGTAACTTGCCAAGCGCTGGGAAAAGGGAGGTAGTACGTAAATCACTAAAATCACACTGAAATGTTTTGATGATTCGAATTAAATCAAATTTAAAAACAACTGTTATATGCAGAGCTGGGCTCACCTTACTAAAACTTCCCACCATCTCCTGTACTAGTGAGCGCATAGGTGCAATGTAGATGATTTTGAAGTCGTCCACATTGATGGTTCCATCCAGGTTGATGTGCTTTCCAATTTCTCTCAGCATTGCCATCAAAGCAACATTGGTCTTACCAGCTCCCTGTGTGCACAAAGAATAACAATATTATAGGAGAAAATACACTTGGGAAAAACTGTCACAATGCTTTTGGCTTTCACAAAGTTTGCTTACCGTAGGTGCACACACTAGCAGGTTCTCATCTGTCTCCATGGTCGTCTTGAACAGCTTGCTCTGGATGCGGTTCAGGGTTTTGAAGCCTTCAAATCCAGCCTGTGCATACTTAGGCAACTTCTCAATGGCAACAAGCACCTGATGACACAATAATATGCTGAATGGAGGACATGAACACATCTATACACTGCTTATCAGTGAAACTTTTGCATTAGTTGCTGCGTAGTTGGGCAATGACAAGCTTTCCCTAATGAGACATACAACCGACAAACCTCATCGTCACCAAAGGCCTTGGGTTTGAGGGCAGGAACGTGGACTTCTTCATAACCTTTGCGCTGTTTGCGGAATGAGCCATCTGGCAGCTGGCAACGCTTGTTTGCCATGAAATGGCTCCCCTGTGTGAAGGTCAGGTCCTCAAGGTCCAGCAACTGTCGAGGGGCCATTGACTGCAGAATAAGAAGAATGGATAACATAAACAACATGTCAACTTGGCAGTGTCACTGATGCCATTTTACTAACCCAATGTAGTAATATTGGGTTAGCTTATAGTGAAAAATACCACAGGTAGCTAACCTGCTTGCATGATGTGCAGTTGAGATATGAACACCATTACATTATTTACCTCTCCATGGTCAATGTCCATCGCTTCCATGTCATCAACACGAGACTTCCTCACCCTCTCCCTGCGAGATCTCTCCTCCTAAGAACACACAAATCCATGAATAACAGATGTGACGGACTAAACAAACAGATCCTTTATGCATTTTCTTGCATAATTTTAAGATCAAGTGTTCTTACCCGAATAATATCCTCCTTCTCCGTCTCTTGCAGCTGGTAAAGAATCTTGGACAGTTCCTGATCAGACTCCATCTTTCCTATGATCCGTTCCTTTTCTGCCTCACTCTGAGCGCTTGCCAGCATGGTACAATACTGAACTGTATGTCAGAAGAAAGAAAGTGATTAACAACTTCAAAAAAAATCCAATAATCTGAAGCTACATCCTTCTACACCACTGACTTACTCATGCGACGATGCTGACGGAGGATTTTGATGAAATCAAAGGTGTTGAAGCCCAGCAGCAACACCAGCTGGTTCTCACATTCTCTATCATCGCTGGCAGTCTGAGGAACAGAGAAGCTGGATGAGCTGGTCGGAAAAATATACGTGTATATGTGCTAAGCAAAAAGCTCACAACAGACAAGATGTCAGACATACCTTGAGGATTTCTAAGACTTCATCAGCTTTCTTTTGCGAGACAATGGCATCATCGTAGAAACGGCTGAGCTGACGCTGGAGCCAGAAGGCATCGATGTCCCGAGGATGAAGATCTTTTTTCTTCACTGTCATCACATCGCCTGTGGCACCGAGCTAAATGAAGAGTCATTTATCAGCTTTTTGTGTATGTAATTATCCTTGTAGATGTACCGTCTTAATTCAATACAAATACTGATTCAGATGTTGCACTTACATTGGCTGAAAGAGCGCAGCCCACACCTGCCTCCTCTCCTTCGCTGTCTTCATCTGAGTGTTCGTCTCGTACCTCTCCAAACTGGTCTTCATCCCCCTCCTAAATAACAAGGAAAAGGGAAATCGGTAACACAAACTACTTAAAACCAGAGCTTGGAGCTACAAATCAGTTGCAATTCTTAAAAAAAGAGCAAAAAGCCCTCACCTCCTCATCAGATTCAAACTGGACATTCACACCATACGTTTCATCGATGTTGTCATCTGTAAAGGAAAGATATAGTTTTTTCATGGAAATGAGATGATCAATCAAACTGTGGATTCTACTGTAAATAAATACTGTACTTATTCATTAACTTACAAATAATAAATAATACTACATAGTTATTTCCGGTGTACTTACCCATATTCTGTAAGTCCTTGTCCCCTCCGTAGTCGGTGATCTTTTTGCCCAAATTAACCAACACGTGGTAGCGCGTGTCATCAGCGGGTCCAAGAAGCTGCTCTACTTCACGCCGCCTTTCCTTATCTCTCATTTTATCATTCTTCAACACAGCTAACACTTCATCAGCCGCTCCACACAGAATATCACGCGGCTGCAAGAAGATATAATAAGCAGGTCAATAAAATCTACAGGTGCTGGTCAATGATGAAAAACACAAGCTGACAGTTAAAAAACAAAAACAGGTGTTTTACAGTTTTCTGACCTGATCTCCCAAAGCAGCATGGATGAAACTAAGCAACACTTCATAGGTCTCTCTGGTTTCTTTGGTTTTAGGCTTGTACACGATGCCCACCATTTCATCAATGCCTTCAGACAGAAGGGTGAAGCCCTTCATTTTGTTGATATCGTGCCGGTCCTCGTCTCTTTTTCGCCTCCTGTATAGACAGAACAAGAGAAAATGAAAAGGATTAAGGGAAGGAGTGTATTGAAAAGATCATACATTAAATGCTTTGGCCATTTCAGTGCCAAATATTTACAGACAATCCATCACAGTGAATATTTTATCAACTGTATTTTATTTTTTTAAAGTTATGTTATCAGTGAGAGGTAATGAAACTGCATGTTGTTTTGAAATGTTTCCTGGTTTTCACATGATCATGAATTGGTTAGTATTTCTATCATACATGTATTTGATATCAGCAATCAATTTTTGGATTGGATTATTTTGACTATTCTTTTTCAAACAAAAATTACATTTACAAGCTTTTACAATGTGAAAACACCCTTAAGAAACCAATGCACGTGTAGAAAATGTAGAAAAACACGTTGATAGTCCATAAACTATAGTATATGTGGTGGCAATGTCTAAAAAGACTAAAATCATTTTGTTGCTTTAGCTTGAGAAAGACAATAAAATCTGTTGTTGACAGCACTGACTTGTCTCGTCTCTCCTCCAGCTTCTGAGGTTTGGTCCTCTGAGACTTGTCACCCATCTTGGTCCCCTCCAGCTTTCCCACCAGGGACAGCACCTCTCCGGTGGGTTCATCTCTCCGTGTGCGGTCGATCAGAGAGCGATCAGCTTGTAACACCAAGTTTGAATTCTAACAAGTGGGACAAAGTGATCGGTCAGGACATCAGTCTGCACAGCTCCAGCTAGGCTAACTGCTCGTTAGCGGAATGGCTAGCTAAACAAGGAGTAGCATGAATGAAAAACATATACCAGTAGCTAGCTAGCGGTAGTTAGCTTGATAACGTAACATGCTAGAGAAACACTAACGCTACTTCATGTGTGTTGGTGTTCGTAGGTTTCTTTACATACATACTCAGTAAGTTACTCACCGCTTTGTACTCGTACTGCAGGCTACGGGCAGTAACATCCGCCATGGTGCTAGTTTAATCTTGTAGCTTTTTCCGCACTTTTAATCAATGAGAACCAGCCCGCTGACTCAAAACGTCCACAGAGTTGACTTCACTCTGCCTTTTTATTGAGACGCTAAGAACATCGGTGCAGTGTTTAGATTTGTAGCATGAGAGTGTTTTCAAAATGTCCGAGTTTCATACAAGAAAGTGCGTCTCCCGTACGTTACAAAGGCAGCGCTAACACGAGCGCACAACAAGCCGCTGCCGCCGCTGTCTTCCTTTTCCGGTGGCAAAGGTCAACCCAGCTACAAATAGCAAAAACAAGTAGCGCCCCCTACAAGCTGTGTTTATTTCACCATTTTTTCAGTTTTTATATTGCCTATATCAATAATAGAGTATTTACAGGATACAAAATTAACAATAAAAACTCAAAAGGTTATTAATGAATTACCAATTAGCACCATCCCATAGCCTATTCATTACATATAATGCAAGTAATGATTCAGTGCTAACATTCAATGTTACTAATAGGTTTTATCTAGTGCGCAAAACCCCTCAATCTTTGGCTTTTGATTCTTGTCTAATTCCAGCTTTTTAAATTAGAAATATAAGGCTCATCCCCCACAAAATAATTAACTCTTTTACAACTGCATTGTGAATGGTTGGTAGGTTGTCCCAGCCGCAGTCTCTGTGATACCACATCCCAAGTTCAATATTTTAAAAAGTGGGAAGAATTAATTTTCTATTTAGGTGTGATCTATCTAAGAGACCAATAAAGTTATTCAGGTTTGATTCACAGTTCCCTCTGTGTGCAATGTCGTCCCGCATAACACATAACCTTTTGTTAGCATCCTCCCAAATTTTAATAAAAAAATTATAAATAATTAAATTTAAAAAATAGGAACAAATATGTTGGGTTTTTTTTTTAACACACTGCAGTTTTGTCTGGCAAATCGGAAACCCCTGTTATCTTTCCTAAAAATAGTCAGGGTTAAATGATTACACGATCGGTTATAATAACCCATTCATCTATTCTTCCTTATAGCAGTTTTTATGGAGGGAATTTCATTTGTGAAGTATGCTGGCTAATATAGACGCTTATCCAACTTGTCTGGTTGCTCCAAAAGTGACGGAGACATCCCTCTCCATTTTTCTGTGTATGTATGGGTGCTTTGTACATGTATGGTAAAATGGACTGCACTTGTACAGCATTCACATCCAGATGGCAGCATAGAGAGCAATTTGGAGTTCACTGTCTTGCTCAGGGACACTTCTACTTGTGTACATGAGCCATCAGCCAGTGATCAAACCAACAACCCCGCAATTAGTGGACGACCAGCTCTACCTTCTGAGTCACATTCGCCCCCAAATGTACAAAGGCTTCCTGTGTATGTGAGTATTCATTATGCATGGATGTGAAAGTGATTAAACAAATACGTGTGCAAGTATTTCACATATACTGTATATATATACATATATGTATGTATTTTGTGTATGTGGTTTTTTTTTTTGGCCCAGATGACTTCTCATACTGATGTGGTATGAAAGGCGGTAAGCACCGAAGATATAATATAGAAATAATATTATGAAACTGAGACAGAAGCACATAAAAACATGTAGAGGAGGAAGATGCAGTTAATGTGTGTGTGACCGTTTTCTTGAGAGAGAAGAGTGTCTTCATGTTTGTATTTGCTGTCTGTGGCCTCATATAACTTCCAACCCCTTTGCACATCTGGCAACAGCATCTGTCGTTTTCCGCCAGTCAGAAGCTCTGATGTTTTACATCTGCTTTTTAACCTCAGTCACACCCAATGACAGACACAGAGAGAGAGAAAGAGAGGGTGACAGATAACTGGGCTGCATACATCAGTGAAACAAATTATAGGTTAATGTGCATGTGTTTGTGTGTTGGGGTGGGGCAGGGGGGTTATGGACACTGGAGTGTGTGTCCAACTCTTTTGCACATGTGCGTACACACAAACACACATGAAAAGTGTGATTCAGGGTGCCTTCAGTTGCTTCTGGTCATATTTGGAGTGTGTTGATCCTCCTATCATCTGTCAACACATTAGCTACGAAGTGCACTTTTCTGTCATCTCTGGTTCAAAGGACATGCAGACTTGTGATCAACAGCAAGGAGATTGGTGTGATCAGTGATTTGACTCATGAGAAAAAATATTCCGTTTGAACACTTCTGAGGATCTGATGTTTTCTCACCCAACATGCCTTTGTGTAAATCCTCCATTGGACACAAGTCTAAAGTACAATACTTGTGTCAAGACAATGTGATCTCTGTAGCTTTCTGTCAGAGGAACACCACATGAGTACCCCTCAGCTGTCTGAGCAGCTGTTACCATGACGCCATCTGTCAACACACTCTGCCCAGGAGCTCCCAACAGGAGTGTGAGAAAAAAACATGGTCTCTGAAACACACTCATATGCACATGTGAGTCCTGCATGTACTCCGTTAGCCTAGATAAGAGTGGAACAGGATCGCTTTCTACCAGGGTCCAGGGATTAATACTTCCTGTGTGACCCAGACAAGGTTTGGACAAGTGTTTCTTGGGCGAGGTTTACAGTCTGTGCTGCCAGAACTCTGTATTAACATAAGAATGCTGAAGAGGCCGGATTAGCCAGGGTAAGGTATTACAGGGTAATGCTGGAGCTCCGGACGTGTGGTTCCTACACTATTCTTGTCCGGACTGAAATTAGCTCCACAATGTTCACTCAGAACTATCTTGTGCTGATTAATCACTACCTTCATCTTCCCAAAACAGCCCAAGTTATTATGAACCTTTTGACTCTATTCAGGGTTGCCCTTCTGGCCCGACAGGTTTATCTGCAGAAGAAAGGCTATACAATGTGTAATACTGTTGAAAACAAACAATTGAAATAGCCAAACACACTCCACTTAAACTCCAACAATAATAAGAAAATGGTGAGCAGTGAAAGTCAACACACAACGAAGCTTGGTAATGTCTCTCTGTACAGTTTTATTTACATGATACTATTCTGTCGTAATGCTGGATAGCAAGATTATATGTAATACATAAATATCAACACAGTTTGTTGTTTTTTCATTTTTTGTACAAATTTGCATATAACTAAGAATCAGAAAGGAAAAACTCAAACGGATACATACAGTTGTCTTTTAAATGAAAAACATCCTTACAGGGGGAGAAAAATGGGGGAATAACACAAGTCACAAACATACATGGTTTCAATGTGTCAGGCAGCCATGAAAACACACTTTTGCACAGGAATGTGCACATGCACACGCACAAATACACACACGCACACTTCTCTACGGTGCTCTAAAGCAGACACACAGACCAATAGCTGTTAGACAGATGAGAAGTTACATCTAATCTTGGAATCTATTATTTTTCATAAATCTAGCTCTGGCATGCTCATGTAGTTCTGTAAACATGTGCTGATAAACCGGGTAGCTCCACAGACACAGGGTTGGGGGGGAACCACACACACACACACACACGTACGTTATGGTAGCGCATTTAAAAAGAAAACAAAAGAAAACCATGGTTCACATACCCTAATTCCAACAAATGCACTGAATACATGCGCTAACATCAGTACAATATAGATGGAAGAGAAAAAAAAGCTAATAAAATATAACAGATAATTGTCTCTCAGCAAATAAAATGACTGAAACCCTAAGTTCAGTGATGCCAAATATTTCTGAAACACTAATGCAGATGGAGAGTAACTCATGCATTTATCCCATTCATTCATTCATGCCCCTACAATATTCACCTACCAGGCCTGCCAGGGAAGGGTGCCATCCTCCCTCTCAGGTCACACGTCGGTACACACAGCCCTGCACCAGGCGTCTGTGATTACAACATGAGCACAGACCAGTTGGGGAACTCCTTTACCCATTATGTCCATTGAAAATGTTTAGATTCAGTGAAACGTGGAGTCATTTGTTTGTCCCTGTCTAGCATGATACCTCCAGGCATAATGGAACAGCCTCATCACAATCCAACCGATCAGAGTCAACAATGACATGCTGATCAGAGGGTCACTGAGGCTGACTATCAGGATGATCCATTGTTCTGCTGGGGTCAAAGCTGATGACAACAAAGTAAAAGGGAAGACAACAAAGCTTAACACAGCAGCTGTGAGGTAGGTAAAGCTAGGAAAGACAGAGACAAAGTAACAAAGCCCCTTGTGCGTGGTAGGGGACAGTTGTACGGTTCTCCAAAACGTTGACCGACTCCAGTACCAACAGAGCACAGAACAAGAAGTTCAAAGGTTGAGGGACACAACTTGTGTGGACTGTTACTGTGTAGTCTGAATGTTTAAAAGACCTGACTGTGTTTGATACATGACAGGGTCTAAGTAAAATGGTTGTCTACGGTTTGGCACAAAATGGCGCCTGGTTTGGGTGAGAAGAGCACAGCATATGCTGAACAGTTAGCCTGGGCTGCTCTTAATAAGACAATACATATTCTTAAAAAATAAAAAATAAAAGGACTGAACACCGGCAAAGTCACACCACAGAAAATAAGATAAAACAAACTAATGAATTAATCAAAAAAGGACAAAAGTGATCATTCATGCATCTCCCTCAGACAGGATCTTTTAGTTTTTTCTTCTTTTCTCCGTCATTGTCTTGAGGTTGTAATTTTGTAAATCAAGTCCTTTCAATCCTCACTTAGCCACTCATGCCAGTGCCCATTTCAAAAGGTTCACTCTCATACTCCAGTCTTTGTCAAAAGGTGTTTGTTATCATTGCCGCCACTGCTGTCGTTTTGCCAAATTTATATTCTCTGGATCTTGTCGGCCACCACCACAGGGTTCTCTTTGCGGATCTTGGCAGCAGCCTCAGCCTTGTAATCATAGGGACAGTTGTGCTTGTCAGAGTACCGGTGGATGCCACAGAACAGGTTACCACAGCGACAGTCAAACCCTGGAAGCACAAAGGTCAGGGGTCAAAGCTAGAACAGGAGAAGTGAACGACTACCCTTTGGTTTTCCATCCATGACCAGTAAAAACAATAATCACAACTTGAATCACTGACAGAAATAAATATGCGTTGCATCAAATGCCCCTTCAGGTCCCCCCTGCTCACCTGTAAGGCCCACCCTCTTGCGGCACATGAAGCACCTATTCTTCTTGGGTTTGGGGGTGTCACCCTTGCTTTCGTCACCACTACAAGAAGCTACTGGAGTAGGACTAGAAGCAGCAGGCTGGTTTACAACTACATATAAAGAAAGACAACAGGGAAATAAATACTTATTAGTCATGCTAGGTTTAATTTGCAATTATCTGATATCTCTCATTTGCAAGAGCAGCAGGTTAATGAGACTTATTCATAGTTCTGAAATTGTGTACTTATGTCCCAAACAATAATAATTAGTATGTTCCTTATCTCTAAATGGCCCCCTCTAGTTCATGGTAGAAAATAGTGCACTGCTCTGAGAAAGCCTCTGGCAAGCAGCATCAAATCTGAGAATGCTCTCTGGTGTAGAGGTATTTTTAAACAGGTTTATTTTTAGGCCTCCTCTCTTTCTTGGAGGCTGTAAGTAAAACCAACAGTTGGGTTTAAGGTAGGCAGCGAAGCAACAAAAATAAACTACAGTGGGTCCTACAAGACGATGTTTGCCTTAAGAAGTCTATATGTGAGCAGTCACCTTCGCATGTCTGTTTTTTGCGTGTGTCAAATGTCCACTGGTTTATGTCTGCTAGCCTGTGTGTTTCTACGAGTCTGTGTGTTTTACCGGGCTCTATGGGTTCTGGCTTGTCCTCTCTCGAGATGCTCATCTCTGTCATTTGTTGAGTAACAGGAAGAGATCCTTGAATAGTTCTGAAGGTAGAAAGAGGGATGAGACCAGTCAGCCAGCAGTTCACACATTCTCCAATTTATAGAAAGCTCACCAACTACCTCGGAGAATCAAACACAGCCAGTACTGACCTAGACATGTCTGGTGAACAAGCAGGGGAGGCATCAACCTTGGCTAGACTGGCTTCTAGTCTCTGGATGGCTGAGGCCTCTGAGGTAGGACTAGCAGCTGGGCCTGGATGAGAACAGGGTGAACTCCATTAGACAAAACTTAAACAGAAATAATGACATTTGAAATCAATAGAATGTACAAAATATGTACAATCATAGCTGAATTCATAGAAAAATACTGTGTATACAAACAAATATTTTTGCAAGCACTGCTCTGTGTTGATGTTGACATTAAAGTATAACAAATTCATCTCATCTACCCCAGATTAATAATTTAAAATCTCTTCAGTAGACTTGGGAATGTTAAAGTATCAGGTCATTTTCCCTTCTCAAAGCAGTGTTCAAGATCTTTCTTCTCATTTGTAATGTGTTTGCAGGTTCTAACAGGTTGCCAGTGTTGCACTGTGAGAGAAACGTCAATCTTTGACCTTAGAAATGTCTAAAGGAGTGAACACCCACATAACCTTGTACACTGTAATGAAGAAAACAGCTGTCTTTCATTACACAGAGTGGAAAAACGGGGGGGGGTGCTCTGTCTTACAACTGGTTGTATTTCAAAACAATGTGTACACTTCCCTCCTTATCTGTAGCTGTAAATATATATAGGTTGAAGTACATTTATTTGTTTACATCATAAACTCAGGGCTTCTGAAATCAATGTGGAGTGCAACAATTTTTACTTTTTCTGCTAAACAGACAGAATTCTCCATCTCCTTTTTTGTGAACTGACTTACCCATAGGGCTGTGGGGGCTCATGCGGTCGCTGCTCTGCTGCCGTGTCAGGTGGTCCTTATAGCATACGGAGCACATACCATTGGTTCTTGGGTTGCCATAGAAACCGCAGCCTGTGGCACAAAGCATGGGCACCGGGCTCTGGTTCGTCTCTTGGGCCATTGCTAACAGAATGAGAGAGACAGAGTGAGAATGTTTATTAGACTGACACAGAGAGAGCATTTCCCTGCATCAACACCTCAATGTGAAGTACAACTGAAAGTGATTTCCATCACAGGACACATTTCTCTGTGAGGATGCTGCTGTCCTTCAAAAGAAAATTGTTGGGCCGATAGATAACAGGAGTCATTATGAAAATTCGAGAACAACATGCCTGTCTGTTTTGACTTGCCCTTTAGCCTGAATACAGTAATGAACGCTTCTCCACAGGAAGTCCAGAGAACAAACAACACTCGCTGTGTTCTGTTAAGCACCTTGGCAGAAGCAGGACTCTGTTCTGTCCCACAGCTTTGTTCACTGTCATGTCCCCCTTTCCTCCCTCCATCTCCTCCCCCCACAAACCCCTTTTCACTGTTCTGAGAACAGTTCTGAACATTTGACCCACCATCTCTCATTTTCATATATGTATACTGCTTTAGGAAATAGTATCTAATTGTGTTGTGTGTGAAAGAAGAAAAACGACCGTATGACAACTCATGCATCATCATTGTGCGTCAGGATCATCATATGACTACAGATGACACAATTACTAACACTCCCTCATCAGTCTATTCACTTCCTCCAAATAGACACAAAACAAAACTCCGACTCACTGGTAGTATCTTGTCCACAAAAAAGAACAAAAACAACACACTGTTCTTACCAAAAGACACAAGATAATGAATGAAGATGAAAAAAGTAGGTCGACAGTTTCAGGAAGTATTCCCCTCCCTCCCCGGTGGTTCTTGCCACACAAGGCATTTCAAAACGTACAGAGTTCTCCCCACACATACGCCCATGAACAAGCAAGTATGTGCGTAACTTGGCAAAAACGTGTAGCTCTATGACGTTGTTGCCCTGCTCTGCTGCAATGCAATACAGCAGGAATTTGTGTTATGGGAGGCGCTGCCTTTGAGGCAACAGATCAAAAACACCTTGATGAATGAACAAACAGACAGACAGGAAGGCCTAGATTAGTTGGGTAAGAGACATCTTGTCTGCTTCACAAAACAGAGCAGCCGATACCAGTGTACACGACAACAGTACCATATTTCCCTTGTAAACAACCCTTGGCCCTCGTGTGCTGTAACATGGCAGCTGTTTGCTTGCGTTGGTGCGAAGCACGGCTTTATTCTGGTCACGGACACAAACAAGGCAGGAGAGCTTAATGTTCCAGGAGAGGCTGGCAGCTGTGTCAGAACGTCCGGTCAGTTCACTCGAGGTGTCCTGGCCTCGCCAACAGACTAACAAGTGCTATTAAACCTTGAGCTACCCCCCCACCCCTCCCCTCCACTCGTTCTCTACCCCTGCACCCTATCACTGCCTTGTCAACAAAGGGTTTCCTTGGAAAAGCCCATAAACACCTTCTCTCCCTTTGCATCACATGTTCAACTGCTGACTGCTCAGAAAAATACCAGACAGGAGGAATGAGCTACAGGTTGGGAACTACCATGTGGCCCGAAAGGAATTTCTCTTTTACATGTGATCATCAGTATCTTTTTCTTTCAGTTTTGTTATGTAGACAGCTACACTTGGACTGTATGGTTTGAGCTACACATCTAGACCCCATGTTCTTAGAACAAAAACAGCTTCTTAAAAAGGAAGGATATACTTAAACTGAGATTACATCACGTGACAACAAAAACAACATGCAAGATAAAACAAAGAACATGACAAGGTCCATAGCAACTAACAGACAAACCGTGACTGTTGACTTCTGACACAAAGGAACAATGGACTGTGTGGCTCAGCTGTCACGTTCTGGCCCAGCTGTCAGACAAACAGCAGGCATGTTAACGTAACCTTTACCAAGACCTGACAACGATAAGGTAGGAGGTAGGAGTTGTGTTTAAATCTGCCCCGCTTCCAAACTGACATAAATGCACTGCATACTCGAGAAGTTTTAAATGTTTTATGATCAAAAGGAGGTCTTTTAGAGAGAAAAGCCTGCATATGCTATTCATGTAATACAACTGATTGCTGTTAATGTTGGACTGGAGGTAATCATTTACACAGCTTAATTAATTAATTAATTAATAGCTACATTACTGCTCATGAGCAAAACAAATGTCTGTGTCTTGTTTCTTCAAATTGGCAGTAAGCTGAAATGTCCAAAACATACCATTTACAATGTGTTGTGTATTGTTAAAACAAACTGCACATCCGACAGGGCAAGTCAGGGGGTTTCCAGCACAAGGCACATAACAGCCACAATCATTCATCACCAACTTCCTTTCACAAAAGCCCAAACACTCACAGCAAAAAAAATATGAAAACTGGTCTGACTCGAAGTTGTGCTGTTTGGTTTCTAAGCGATCGACAAGGGAAATGAACCCAGTTAGAAGAACATACACGCAAATCTCTATCAAACAAAAGGGGGGAGACTTTGCTCCTATATCAGCCGCAGGCTTAGCTCATATTTCAGGCCCTGCTGGACTGAAAACTACTGAGTCACACTGAAGGACAGAACAGAAAAAGCCCACTGTTGTTTTGTACAAGCAGTAAATCTGTCTTTTAAAAAACGACACGATGTAAAAAAATATAATCTGTGGCCCACAGGAAGGTAACAGCACTGATGTTTTCTGAAATAACCCACAGTCTAGACAGTGTGGTCTCTGCTCCCTTTGTTTCTTCTACCTCCCTTTGTCTACAATCTCTCTGCTTCCTGTTTAGACATCGTTTTGTAGCTCCCTTTTCTCGCAGCATTTCTACTAATAACAATTTTCTACGTGTTTTCAACGAAGCAATGTGAACAACCTCGATTATATAATCACTCTTAAGTACTTAGAAACGACTTGGTGTTGACACATAGCTCTTAACACCGAACAAACCTCGTTTTCTCCCAAGCTGAAACTACTGCAAACACTCGGCAAAGCCGTACTGGCAATTCATTTAATATTTAACTAAATGCTTTGTAGTCATTTCAGAGCAACTCTCTCGCTTTACTTGCCCATTCGGCTGATGAATTTTCTATTTCTAGACAGGAATTAGCTGGCTTTGGTTCCCCATCCCCCAGCTCGGGGCAAATCGAAAAACAGAGAAAGCTACCAGCACTAGCTAGCTCCCTCCCTTGTTTTTCTCCTGAACCAGACGGAGTCACGTTTGAGGGCTTGTGATATTTCAAGCCAGGAGGAGGAGATGATGGTGGTGCTGGTGGTGGTATTGGTGGTGACAACTTCAACGAGCAAGACAAAAAAAGCTTGTTTACCACACAATACCATCACGCATACGCCACCTGACCTTTCTATCCACCGTTAAAGGTCGCCATGACCGACCATCAGCTTAGTTAAACACCCATCTTTTCGTTGTTTACCTCGACAAGCTGAGCTCACTTCAAAATTCATCGTTGTTAAGAAAAAAACCAATAATCCAAGATCATCACCTGCTAAAAATCGATGAAGTTTCTCGCGAGACGACAGGAAAAGTGGCCGTTTGTCTTGGCAGAAGAAAAAAGGTCTAGGGTTTCAGGTCCTGGTCACGTCCTTTTCTCTATCTAGCTGTGTTTATGTGGCGTTGTCCTCCGTGTCAGACAGGTTTAGGTGGGTTTAAATCTCCCTTCCTCGCCCTCCTACCTCTCTTTCTTTCTCTCTCTCTCTCTCTCTCCGTCTCCAGTTCCTTCTGGATGGATGTTTGTTTCCTTCTTTAGTAAGAGGAGTGGCGGGTGATGTCACGGGTAAAACAACGCGTCGCCATTGGCTGGCGGCGGAGCCCCCGAGCGCTGTG
>LKNJ01001252.1:0-131519 GCA_002120245.1 Maccullochella peelii | reverse complement strand
GGGGGGGGGGGGGGGTAGTCGGGTGTGCGCATGCGCATAGCCAGTGTTGCGTTGTTACACATCTATTCGTCATCCTCCTACAAGGCCACGAATCTTTCTATTGAGTAATCCACCTAAATGAATGGATAAATGAATAGCGGTGCTGACATGACTCAATAAAAAAAAAATAAACGCATGATTAAGGGGGTAATCTCCTGGTAATGCCTCTTCGTACAAGATTCCATATCTGTGAGAGGGCACTATTTTGTTGGTAAAACAACATCGCCCCTCCTGATACCTAGTATGATTATATCTGTCAGAGGAACAACACAAGTGCAGATTTATAACTAGAAAGATATACAAGCCTGTTTGTTATGGGAGAGCACACTAGGCTGCTCACACATGCACACACACTTGTGTTGACATTGAGAGTGTAAACATGTTTTCTGGGAGGTAGGCTAGTAACAACAGACAAGAACCAAACAGTAGGGGTGGGTGATACCACACAATTTGGTTTCTGTACTTAGTAGCTATATTCAACCATCCCTAGTGAGGACCCTCATTTACATAATGCATTATTTAGCCCCTTGCCCCTAATCTTAACTTTAACTGTCACATCTACATGCAAACATAATTTTAACCCTAATCCCACAACAAAATATTAATCTCAAACAGCTCTTAGAAGATCTGGCTAAAGTAAAGTCTTCACTTTAGAAAAATGTCCTCAATCCAAAGGTCTATAACTCATATTGGTCCTCACAAAGATAGATGTACAAGAGCACACACACACACACACAGTTGGTAAACAGGGTTGTAGCCACCACCGAGGACACGAAGGTCATCTCCTCAGTATTGTTTCAGGAAATCTGGGGGTTTTAAACAATCTGAGAAGGAGTTTACAGTTACACACACACACATACACATTCTTAAATCTGAGGATTTTAGCCCAAAAACATCTGTTAAAATCAAAGGATTTCACATTTCTCTGCCAGAACTATATTCTGGCATTGTGAGGAAGGCTTTGATATAGTATCATGACAATTGTGTAGGGACATACATTTAGCAGAATCTATATTTTAACAGTTCAATTAATATATAAACAGTGGGAAAAGAACTGGGGGGGGATTAAACTGGGGGACTTTGGACTCTTTGCCCCAGAATTTCTAAAATCTTGGCTACAGCCCTGGCAGTAAACATATTTCTAGTTTAAGCCAGATCATGATACATATGATACAGTAGCATGTATCAGTGACAGTGACTGAAATTCTAACATCAAATCAGTCATGTGGGTTATTTTGTTCTATCAGGTTTTACTTTAGCCTGCTGTTTTGAACACCAACAGTCAGCAGACCATATCACCTACTAGTCATGTTTTTGTGAAATATGGAAACACGTTCCTTCCACTTACTTGCAGTGTGTCATGTGTGCTGTATAGCATATAGTTTGCCCTAACAAGACCCAACGTATTTCACCACCTTGTCAGTATAACGTCACACACATCCCCAGGCACTACAGCCCACACTGAGCAGAAAACAAACACTTGGGGTAGAGCCGCGTGGTGTTTGTGTGTGTGTGTGTGTGAGTTTGAGGGAACATGCTGTCATCTATCAGTGCCTGGATTCGTGGAAACTTAGGAGCCTAGTAGTCTGTTTGCTCCAGTTCAAACCAGAATTCAACATGGAAACTGGAATAAGTTGTAGTCAAGTGAAAGTAAAAGTAGGTGCTGCTGCTGATCTTCCCCTAGATTTCTTAAGGGGAATACACACACACACACACACACACACACACACACACACACACACACACACACACACACACACATACACACAGACACACACAGATAACATTGGTTTCATCATTACTTGTACATGTTGTCCTTGTAACAAAACATATACAAATGAACAGGGGACATGTTTTCATTTCTATAGCCTGAAACATGGAAAAACAAGTTTTAAAAAATATTTTCTAACCAATTTGTCAAAAAAAAGAGGGCTGACAGAAACTGAATTTTTAAATGATCTATATGTGGATTGTGTCTTCCACACAAATTAAATAAATCACATAAATATATTTTTTACAGTGCAAACATCTATCTATTTCCTGTCTTCTATTAGCATATACTCTGCTATATTCATCAAGTCTCACAAATTTCCATTTATTTATTTTTAAGAAAGACATGTAACTTGTAAATGTGACCTGATTCCCACATAAATAAAACATTTTAAAAAAGACTCTTTTAGAAACGTTTGATCTCTCTTCTCACAAACAGTAAGATAGTTGAGGAGACCTGGCAACTGATCATTGATCAACAGCAATTATCAGGGAATATTTGCTCTGATAATCTCTGATATTCAGAATCCAGCTGGTGATATATTATCTGAGTCACTATAGACACTGAGACACTAACTGTAGGATGGCGAGTGGTTATCTGATTAATTTACAAGCTCTACAGTAGTTATTTGTCACCATGTGGAGTGAATAAAAGAAAACAGAAGAGGAGTCATCATTAACTCAAGGGCTTGAGCAGCACATTCACATTTATCATTTTAAGTAATTAATTCGATCACATGATGTTAATGTTGTCTTCTGCTTTTCATGCTAGGCTTTTCACAAAGACTCGCTTTGATGACAGTGAGCTCATTTGCATACAATTTACTAGTGTATCAGGGGAGGGTCCTCAAAAACCAGGAGCATTATTCACTGATTAAAGTGACAGTGTAATCAAATAATGTCATCAAATGATGGAAAAGGGGTGAAATATTGACAACTACTGAAACTACTGGCAGTCACGGTTTAGATTTAAAGTCTGACTGTGAGTCAAATGTGAAAAGTGCTTGTGAAAACTCATCATGTGGCAAGTCATATCAGACACAGTAGTAGTAGTAGTAGTATGGCGCCCTTATTGTACAGACACAAGCTTTTCATATGTGAGTAAAGAATGCACAGGGAGGTAGGGGGAAGGCAAGGGGAAATCTGGTCTGTGTTTTACACTGAGGTCTTTGTGTGTGAGTGTTGTGTTAGCGCAGCCCTGCATGGAGCAGAAAAGAAGGAGCATGTGTATGTGAAATGTATGTCTGTTTAGTATGTGAAGGTTCATGGGTTTCAGAGAGGAGGGGCAGCCGAGGAAAGAGTGGGAGGTGTCGAGTATCATTACCCATCCCCCTTGCTGTCATAGCTTGGCTTCTACGTGTGTGTTTGTAGGTTTTGGTACCACTGAGTTTATGAGTGTGTGTGTGTGTGGGTGGGTGATTAGGTATAATGGTGCTTGCTGGTGGTTGTATTGAAGGAGGGGGGGCTAATAATTCTTTTGCACGACCATGACGTGCACACGTGAGGAGCTGAAAGTGACAATGTTGCCATGACAACAATTTGCAGCTATGCTTTTGGTTGTGTTTCAGTCTCTCTTTCTGTGTGTGTGTATGTGTGTGTGTGTGTTTGTAGGTGGGTGTGAGAGGGTGTGATGATTACTTATGAGAGTCTGGAACAGCCTGTCTGTAGTTACTAGGCAGATATTGTCCTGCCTGATATACACACACACACACACACACACACACACACACACACACAGGGCACAGCTTGCCTGTGTCTGGCGTCGGTGTGGTGAGCCAGTGTTGATAAAGGGGCTAGTCGTGGAAATGGCAGCTTATCCATTTACATAAGCTGTGTGCGGGGCTTGATAAGCCCTGCACTGAGGTTGCCTAAAACCATTACTTCAAAACTTGATCCCCCACCCTGCTCTGTCCACATTCAACTTCATGTGCAACCCCTCATGAAGCGGGCGACAATATACGTGTGTGTTAACATAAGTAAAGAGAAACATTTCATGAACAGAGGGTGCCTGTCTGTATGATTCTGGGGATATCAGGGACGGCTTTGTTGTAAATCCTCGCTACTTTCAGTTCTATTTACTCTGTTGTTGCTGTAATTGTTCAGGAAACACTTGGTGAAACACTGGAGGAAACATGTGAGGTAGAATACACTGGGGTCACATGAGTGCAAAAGTGTCAAGAAGTAAGATATTAGGTATTCTGAAAGAAACTAAAGAGACATAAAGCAATGGAGATATAGATAGAGAGAAAGAACAGCAAACATCAAGATCAAATTAATGTGATCTGCTGATTCAGCACCTACTGACCATTCAATCCCTTACTTGTGCTGCTACACAACTCCTCTGCATCTCTCATGAATGTGTTTCTTGTTATTTCTGACCAGGGAGGAGTCCCCCCCAACTTTCCCAGCACGCACTCACAGTGTCACACACTGTCTAAACGCCTTCCTTCTTCCTTTCTCCTCCCTTCTTCGCACACACAAACCTCACCGTACATGGGTATCTGGATGATTGTTGGAATAATATGGTCTGTGTGTATGTGCGCGCAAGTGTGGTTCTTACGGAAAGTTGGAAAAAAGTGGTGCACATGCATGTAACAATGTGTTCATGTTGATGTAGAAAGATTTGTTGCCATTTACATGCTGCTCTGTGTGGGTTTGTCCTTTACAGCTGATACATGAGACTCATGTACAACCACATGCCTGCGTGAGGTGAACAAATGTGAACCCCTGCATGTGAATGCGCGCGGATGTGCGTGTGTTAAGGAGTGTGTGTGTGTGTGTGTGTGTGTGTGTGTGTGAGTGTGCAGCAGATGTCCTATGTTCTGTTCCCCAGACTGGCTGGTCTTTGTTGCTGCTCCCTCGTGCAGACGGGCCTGGCCACGTGCTTCTCTGTCTGCAAGGACAAGCCACGCCTCCACCGCTTTAATCTGTCAATTGCAGCGGCCAAGTCCAGCCCCTAACAACACCCATAGTCTGACAGGGTCCGCCCCCCTGCTGGATGACACTGCTTTACTCACGCATACTTACCATGCTCCCTTTTTCTCTCTCTCACTCACACTCCCTATCTGTAGCTGTGTAAGAACATGGTCTACAAAATTGGGCAGCACACTTCCTGTCTTCCATCCATGTAAACCATCTCTTTATCTCATTTTCTCTCTTGGTCTTGGTATGTTGAGGGTTGAAATTTCCTTCCTGAAAAGTTTTCTTTCTTCCTCTACTTCCATACTGGGACAACAGTCAGGTCTTCTCAGCAGAAACACCCAGAAACGGGAAGAAGGAATTTAGTGAAGGGGAAAACAGAGGCTGTTTCTATTTAAACTGAGGATGTTGGTATTTAAACTAAGAAGAAATTCCAACAGCGCCATTCAAAGTAGTCTGTTTTTCTATACACTCTCTCGAATTGACAAACAAGTCTAACCTCTCAATTATCCCAGTCTTCTAGGTAAGCAATCTGTATCACATTGAAACTACACATGACACTGTGTGCTTTGGACGTCTTTACTGACAAGTCTCTGTATGCCACGGATGTCTCATTTTGAATCCCTTTGGCAAAAAAGTGTTTATAGTCTGAGTCACACCTGATTAACCTGTACGCCCCTCTCAGCTCCCTTCCCTCTCTGACAAAAACAGCAAAGTTTTGCCCTTGGGGCCACAAGTCCTTGCTGCTTTACATTTAGTGTCAGCAGTTGTGGAGCTGAAGAGACTTTATTGCTATACAAAGTTCACAGGTTGATAGTAATTGACAGAGAAAGACAGGCAGAATCATGACAGTGTTTGGAAATTTGTTTTTGACTGTTACGGTAAGGAAATAGACTTTTATCCTCCTCTGACCAGCTGCAAAGAACTGTTGTAGATTGTTGCTCATGATGTCCCCAATCCTTCTGATAAAGGACTTTTTAAAAATTAAATCCTCATATTTATTTTTAGCAAGGTACAGTACAATGGTATAGACCTCAGTAGACAGGCTTCTTCTGAGTCTGTGTTGTTTTTCCTGCCTCTCTAACCTGCACTGGGGGGCAGGGAGCTTGGTGACAGGCAGATCATCTGTTACAGAGCTGCTGTTTGACTCATACAGTGCATGCAGACACTTTGCAGGGATCACCAGCCATTTACCACACCAACTGTGAGATGAATCACTGTCTAATGCCTGCACACCGATAAGCTACAAGTGTAGCGACACAGTGACACACTCCTATCATTGCCTGCTCACCAATAGGTACACTGAAGTGCTCTCATCAGAGCATACTGGATACAATACAACACATGCAGACACACAAACTTTTGATAAGATTTTTACTCTCCATAAAGAAAATTATTTTAAACCATTAAGCATATATCAGTTTTTGCACATTATATTCAGTAAATGATTCGTATAATCCCTATAAGCAATAAACATTCAGGCAAAGGCAAAGGCATTACTTTAAAGGCATTACACAATGATTTGGCAAGGGTCTATTTCTCTGGTAGAAAGTAATTCCAATGAAAACTGTTCACAGTGAGGTCTGTGAATTATCCTGAGTAACTGGGACATTATTTGTGAAAAAACGTTTTTTTTGTTGTTTTTTTACGTTGTGAGCACCCAAAACAAAATTCCCTCCTGTAGTTTTGGAGGTGAAGGCAGAGAGACTTCACAAAACCTGGACAAAGCAAACCAAAACAATCTGCATAGCTAGATACCACAGGAGGTCAGTTTGTATCGTTCTTAGTATTTGCGTAGATCAACCCTTTAATATCAAATATTATGCGTGGTACCCAGTTTTATCAGTATCAGTTTTATGACAGGAATTAACTCATTTTGCTTCTGTTTATTCAGCATCCTGATCAACTAGGGAACCTTGTATACTGTTTGGTAGTCTGTCATTTATTCCCTAGGGAGCCATCTTAGCTGTACTGCAGTGATGTATCCGTTTACAGTCAGGTACATCTTGCAGTTTGTTTTGATGCCACTCTCTGCTCAAGTGACCTTGACGACCTCCCTCACCTCTCTCTCCAATGATTCCCTCATAGCTGCAACTAACTTTAGCAAGAGGAAACTGATATCTCTCCTACTCTCCTTGCCCCCATATCACACACGAGTTGATGAACATGGAGGCCTACACAAACGCACATATCTGTGTCGCTTCAGGGTTTCTCCAAACATGCATATACAAAGATACACAGACACACATGCAGAAAACAAGTCAGTTAAAGGTAAAAATAATCTTTACCACGGCACAAGTGTCTCTTCCTACACATTCCAGTACAGAGCAACACCGCCCTCTACAGTATGTTCGCCTCAATTTTTAGTCATGTCAGCATGACGCCACACTCAACATGTGATTTTTAAAAGTGAACATTTCCAGAACATTCATTCTACATTAACTCTGGTGCTTCACATGGCCACGTGATTTGCTCTGCACACACAGGCTTCTCAAATGTAAACATTTAATTTTCGCCTTTTTAGCAAACTCTTAGTTCTCCCCAAAACCACAGGAGAAACTAGTTAAGGTTGAGGTAAGTCTCCAAGGAATTAATATAAGTCAGTGCAACGTCCTCCTAAGTGAAAGGTATACTTAGACTAACCTTAACCAATCCCTAACCTTATCCAAAAACCATTTCTTAGCCCTAGAATGTAATAGTTTACTAGTTTACAGCTTTTCATCCTCAAAATTATTTAAGCACACACACACATTCAGATGTGTGAAGAAACCTACCCAGACACACGAGACTGAGACAATATCTGTCACCCATTTCATATTGTTCACCGGCCAGGATCAAAACCTAACACACTGTGAAATGTCAGGCCTTTATTTCAGCTTCATAAAATAAAGACAGAACGATGGTGTTATAACCAGAAACATCTGCACAACTCACAGATATATAATTACCATGACTTTGAGAATAAGAGCCCAGTTAACAGACTGACATACAGGCACATATTCAGAGCAAATTAGGAAAAATGAAAAGTGCATTTAAAAAAATAGTTGGTCAGGGATCCATATCAGGGTCCCATTTTATTGACTTCTTTACCAGTGCTTTACATAGATGAATGCTGCTTCTTTTAGCCACAAGGGCTTGTTAACAAATAAGGAGGATGTGTGTCAGGGCTCACTGTGTGGGAACAGAAGGAAAATAGCTCGAACTAAGTGAGGGGTATGTGAATAAACAAAATCAGGAAGCCATCTGTACACTGATAAAACACAAGAGGACATTCAGCTACACGAGGTGAATGTGATTTTTGAATGTCACTTCTCAGTGAACCCTAACAGCTGAGTCATCTGTTTTGATAGCGTGAAAACAGTCTTGACCATTGCTTAGGCCTGCTGCTCTCACAACCCTCTTGTTTTTGTCTTTCACATGAGCTTTTAATACACACACACACAAACACTCAAACATTCACAAACACACACACAGCTGCATAAAGGCAGTCATAACTGTTTTGAATAATTGATCGCTAGTGAAATTGCGTGGCTCTAGGGTTTCCATGCTGTCATTGTCCCTGTTTCGGGTCGATGGGTGGCGAGGAAAAAGTAAACTTCTCATGCGAGTTGCTCATCATGTACCAGCCCCTCAACAACACACACTCTCTCACGCACACACACACACACACACACACACACACACACACACTCTTCATTCCCATGGCAGTGTGTGTGGGCTTGGATAAGCTGCAACCTTCCCTGTAAAGATGCAGAAGGAGAGAGACCATTGAAACCCTGTGGCTTCATTTCCACCTCACGTATGCACACTGGAATCCACTGGATGCTGGGGCGACTGTTTTAGGGGGTACAGGACCATGAGAGGAAGATGCCTCGAGACAGTCTGATCATCTCTGAGAATGACAGTAAGACCATGACGTCTTTATATTTCCATGACCAAATTGCTATTCTGGTTTTAACATTATATGATGCAGGAGTTTTGTTAATAGAGGACATTTATTATTTGTGCCTGTGGAGATAAAAGGCTGATAGATTTACTTAATCTGCTGTAAATTATCAATCTATCAAAATCTGATTATTTAAATAAAGCAAGGCCCTTTGGTGTCTCTGTCTGTGGTGCATTTATGTTATAGTAAGTATGATAACTGATCATTTTTGGACAAGAACATCCATATTTGTTGGGTTTAATAGAGCCTTAAGTTCAGAAATATGAATAGAACAGACAAGTATAGACAGTACAGCTATTAACACTGGATTTCTGGTTTTAATCATCAATATAAGGCCACCCATCGACCACTTCAAACATATTTATCCACTACTTTTTTTTGCATCCGACTCACTTAGCTGCATATTTGGGAGCTGGCCTCTGGCCCTCGGCTGTCTCCCCGTCCTTGTGGGCTTAGCCAGCCCGTCTCCCTTCATTAGGCCATTGTTTGTCTCTTTTGTGCCTCTCTGCTGCACACAGCCATAATGACCCGTGTGCTGGCCACTCCGGTTACACACATCAAAGGCCCGACTACATAAATATCTGTTTAATTTGTCAGTGGTCCCCTTTGTTTTCCTCTTTATCCCCCCTTTACTGCAGGACAATAGTGCCAGGTATACAATTAGGTAGGCTAAGCTCCATCAGTGAAAGGGGTCAGTGTTGTATTGAAGATATAAAAAAGGGACTGGATTAATAAAGCTGAGGTTGTCAGAGGAGGAAGTTGTTGGTTCTGTCGTAGAGGAATTACTGTATATATACTTGACCTGAAAAAAACATGATAAACATGTGACCTCAGAAAAACAGAACAATAAAGAAGGAATTAATAAAAGAAAAGAAAATATAAATTACACAGATGTTCCACATCATAGCACATTTTCAGAAAGAGATTTAAATGATGGTTCTCATTTAGCTACAACACTGTAAAACTGCCAACTTATAGTCTTGTTTATTTCTTTCTTTTGTAGTTTACTTCATGTTTACTTCTCTGTACTATGGAATCTCATTATCAGTTATATTTAATAAACTCTTCTTTTATGATTATATTATATGATCCGTGTAATTAGACAAGTTTGTCAGTTTTAAGTCAGGTCAACTTAAATTGTGTCATTATCATTTCCAGAACTTTTAATTATGAGTCCAGTCTTGTAACTTAAAATGAATTGACTAAACATCCAACTCATCCTTCATATGACTCATCAAATTAAGTTGTTTAAAAACATGGTTAGCTTATTAGCATATTCTTCCCAGCATGCAAAAATGATCCAAAAAAGCCTTTCTATTTTCTAACGTGAAGAATGCTGGAGGCTGGTATGTGTCTTGTTATGTGTCTCGGATGAGTTACACAGACTCATGCAAACCATGATGAAGATAGGTTTGCATGTAAGGTAAGATAGGTATCCACGTCAGTCACTCCCTGCCCTCTCACTACAGTAGGTGCTGCAGTTGTGAATGCCCCAACATGCAGCAGTGATCCTGATCTGACTGTATTTGAATGCATGTCAGCAAAAGTTTCAACATCTTTATACCATGGCTTATAAGGCATCACTAGTAGGTTACTACAAATGACTAAATTGGAAAGTCAAGTGTCAGAATGAAGAGATGTTGACACAATGTACAGATGTAAATTATTATAATGTGGTGTAAATCAACAGAAGTAGAAATTAGAAGTTGTAACAATATAAAATAATAAGGTACTCCAACAGAAGTTAACAGAAGAGAAAAAGTTGGACAATCTCTCAAATATGTTGAGTTTTCTCAACTTGTTAATTTTTTACAGTGATATGATCTCTCTCCCACAGTTGACATTGGACTGGAATTTGCAGGTGAGTGGGTTCTTATGTTATTACATGAATCACTAAAGGGTCCTATGGTTCAGGCCATTCCTACTGGAAAAGGTGTTCATGAAGAATTTTCCTAATCGCAAAAAATAATTAGAAAGGCAGAGGAGTCTCCACTTCTTAATGGTCTTTAGCGTATATTTTCTCATTTCATCCAGTTTCTGGGGTTGGGATCATGTAGGAGCTGTTTATTTTTGAACAGGTGTTCATTCACTTCTGTCTCTGCTGCCACCATATAACCATCTCCCTTCGCTGCTCCACCACTTGATCTGCTGCGCTTCTTTTTTACCCCATACCCAGTCCTGTACACTCCCTTTTGCCCCTCTATCATGACCTGTGTCCCCAATTATCACAGGATTATCACACCTGGATATAAAATATATCAGTGACAGAGAAAAAGAGATGGTATTTGAAATTTGTCATGAGAACAATGACAAATTTCACAATACTGTAAGATAATTGGGTGATTATGGGTTTATAGCACAGCAGAAAGAAAGAAAGTAACACCACTGAAGTGCCAATGATGTGAGTGGGAGTGAGTGTAAATAACATGTGCAGCATGTTAATGCTTATTGCAACACTGAATAAACACAGCGTCTACATTTTTACTACAGGTGACAAGGATGAACTTTCCACTTTTCAAGAGGAACGTGAGAGGGAAAGACACAGAAGAAAAAGAAGAGATGGTGATAGAGAGAAAAGGAAGAGGGGAAATGGGAGGAGAAAAGGAGCATCTAGAGCAGGAGAAGGGGAAGAGGAGTTACAAGCCAGGCCTGAGAAAAGAGAAAGGGGTAGGAGAAGGAGAGCAAGGAATGATCAAGAAGCAGAAGGAAGAGAGAGGGACGAGGAGGGCCAGGCCAAAATAAAAAGTGCTAAGGTGGCAAAAACGAGGAAGAATATCAAAAATGAAGAAACAAGAAAAATAGAGCAGGAGGAAGAAGAAGTTGAAGAAAGAAATGCCAAGGGAAAAAAGAAACATGGAAGTGCCAAAAAAGAAGAGAAAGAAGAGGATGAAGGTAAACGTACAGCAAAGAAGAAAGCACAGAAGAAGAAAAAGCACAAGAAAGTAGCTGAAACAAGGTAAAGTATTACCTTACAAATTCACCTTATGTGGTTTCCCGCTGAGGAAAACTATCCTAATCTTTCCCTTCTGTAGGGTTATCAGAGGCCCTTCTCACAACCATCATGTCATGCACACAAGAAAGGTACAAAGACATTAAACATACTACTCTTCTATGCCTCAGTTCAGAGCAAGAGACAAGTGAGGAAGATGACAATGAAGAGGAGGACAATGAGGAGAAAGAGGTGAGACCACAGTCTCTGTCACCTGAGGAGCTGGAGACGCTGAAGGAGGCAGTGGACGAGAGGAAGAAACTGATCCAAGGTCTGAGGGGAAAACCCTGGCCGATGAAAACGAAACTTGTAACTCTACGGTAAATTCACTCACAGTGTTATTATTGAATTAGGATCCTGAAACAATCAGAATCCCAGAGTTCTCAGGATCAGCTGTAATACAACATGTGAGCTGTAATTTACTCTTAATATAATCTAATCTTCTTCCTTGTAGGGAGTCTCAGGAGTTTGTGGAGAAATATGAGGGAGCTTTGGGGAAAGGGAAAGGCAGGAAGCTCTATGCATACAAGGTCATGATGACCAAGGTAGGGAATCACAGACTGATTTGATATCAGTATTTAGTTATAGAATTATGTGATGCATTTTATTTAATTATATTTCTTTCATAGAAATGGATGAAGTTTCAACGGGACTTTGAAAACTTCAAAACTGCCTGCATTCCATGGGAGATGAAAATCAAGGAGATTGAAAGTAAGTTTGGTTTATTTTTCAGAAATATTTTTTTCCTCATAGTCTCAAACTACATTTCTAGCATTCAAAAGAGTTCAAAGAGACTAAGCAAGATGAATCATAGCTCACTCTGTATGTCTTGCAGGCCTCTCATTTAGTTCCCTAGCTTCTCTGCTTTCAGAAAGTCATTACTGGTGTAACATCCATCCTCATATTTATTCCCTCTGCCTCTCAGGCCATTTTGGTTCCTCAGTTGCCTCTTACTTTATCTTCCTGAGGTGGATGTATGGCATCAACATGATCTTGTTTGGGCTGACCTTTGGCTTGGTTATGGTGCCAGAGGTACTGTACATGGCTTTTTAAATTTTTTATAAGAAACAAGTCATCATTTCCTTGTATTGTATCTGTAGTTTTGCTGTCATGTACAGTATATTTCTCTGTTCATTCAGTTTGTTTGCATGCTTTGAGGTTTCTTCTAATAACCCTCCTTGCTCCCCTATTGTATTGCTAACAGGCCTTAATGGGACAGTCCTACGGCAGCATCCCAAGAAAGACTGTTCCCAGGGCCGAGGAGGCCAGTGCCATGGACTTTGCTGTCTTATGGGACTTTGGAGTCAGTTAATTATGCACAACATCACACTCACCCCAAGCTCTTGAAGTAGCATGTTGTTGTTTTGTTACATATGCCCGTGAGTCAGTTCACATTAGAAAAATAATGATGCATTCTCTGTTGCAGATCACCTCAACTACAATTTGTATCCACAGGGTTACGCTCAGTATTCAGTCCTCTTCTATGGTTACTACAACAGCCAGCGTGCCATTGGCTGGCTCAAGTTCCGTATGCCTCTGTCATACTTCCTGGTTGGCGTGGGAACAGTGGCTTATAGCTATATGGTGGTCATAAGAACGTAAGTTTATTATGACTACGTATAATTCATTAATCTCCTTTAGGCACAATGTTGTACTGAATCTGTACTTCTGATTAAAGGATGGCCAGTAATGCAAATGAATCGGGGGTTGGAGATGATAACAGCTTTAATTTCAGCTGGAAAATGTTCACTAGCTGGGACTACCTGATAGGAAACCCTGAAACTGCAGACAATAAGTTTGCCTCCATCACCACCAGTTTCAAGGTCGGTGCAGCTGACTGTTGGTAATCCAGTACAGTAACTGGTGCCATGCATATTATATTTATCTATAATCCTGTATATCCCTCCTTCTATATCTCTCAAGGAGGCAATCTTAGAGGAGCAAGAGAGCCGAAAGGATGACAACATCCATCTGACTCGTTTTCTGCGTGTGCTGGCCAACTTCCTGGTCTTGTGCTGCTTAGCAGGAAGTGGATACCTCATCTACTTTGTAGTGCGTCGCTCTCAGAAGTTTGCCCTTGATGGACTGGACAGTCACACCTGGTGGGAAAGGAATGAGGTAGCAATGAGAAATGAGAGCCAGAGAATCAAAGAGACAGATATATAGAGGAAGAAGTGTATGAATCATTTTAGTTGCAGGCAAGACTTGCTGAGCAAGTTCATTATATAGAGTGGTGTGATATACAATAATTTAGTCATAGTCATTGCAGGAAAAGCATACCTGTTATTAATAACATTAATTACAGCTGTGAATCACATTTAGATGTTCCAGCTCTATTATTGTACATGCTCAATCACTGGTTTGGCTTATTGGGACAGCTAAATGGAATATTGTTAATGTTATTAGTTACACTTGTGCTTTTCCTGCTATAACAAACCAAAAGGTCTGTCTGAAAAAGGCCTACTGCTCCCTCTACCGAGTGGGAAGGTAACCAATTCTAACTGTGGCTCTGTCGAGTGTGCATACTAAAACTTTAGCATTCAGTAGCTGTGCACCAATTGCATACTACATACTAACTGTATACAGCATGTACTAAATATTAATCAGTATAGTATACTATTTTGGAAGTTACTCTACAAGAAGTCAACATCCTTAACCACTTTATACCAACAGGAAATTGTTCATACTGTTGATACATACTTTTAGATGAGACCTAATGCTAGTCACCTCTGGGTTACTGTTTGCTGAAATGTTAGTGTGCACACTACACAGGACTATTTAGAGAGACAGAGGAAAGTTTGCTGCCGGTTCTTTACATTATTCATTACATACTGGGTATGTGTAAGTGACAAATAGGTTATACTCGCTAAAAAATTCTATGCAATCCTTTAGTGTCCTTACATGTCATACAAGCTTTCATTAGTCTGGGCCTTTGTGTTTCTCAGGTGAACATGGTCATGTCATTACTGGGGATGTTCTGTCCCATGCTGTTTGACGTCATCAGTGCCCTGGAGAACTACCACCCTCGTGTCGCCCTGCAGTGGCAGCTGGGTCGCATCTTTGCCCTCTTCTTGGGAAATCTCTACACCTTCATCATTGCACTCATGGATGAGATCAACCTCAAAGTGAGAACTAGAGCATGTAGATAGATACTTGATAGTTTCACAATATGCTTAACCTGATTGTGTGTATATGTGTTGCAGAGGGAAGAGGAAAAGATAATAAAGTTTAATATAACCACGTGGGAAGCAAGTCTTTACAATGGTACAGTATCAGAAAACAGCACTGCTCCACCCAACACTATCCACCCTGCTGATGTGCCCAGAGGACCCTGCTGGGAGACCATGGTGGGGCAGGTCAGTGTGCATACGTGTGTGTAAAATATTATTTATTACATAATGTAACTGTTTTTACAGCATTAAACTATGGGTACCCAAAGTGACCAACATTAAATAAAAATATAGGACATTAGGAAATAATTATATGAATGCAAACAAAATATGTAATATAACTATGGGATTGTGAAATGAGGGAATTCATGTAGGTCTTTGACTGGTTGAAGACCAGACGTGCTGCCGCATCTTGGCCCATTTGCACCTCAGGGTTTCTACCACTGATAGCAGTGCAGTTTCAATGAGACATTTCTAATAGAGCAATCTTTTACGTATTGGATTATGTCATATATATTTATATATTTATTTATATCCTTATATTTATTTAATATATAACAGCTTTGGGTTACCAAATATTGATTACATTTGCTTGACACACAATTGTCAAAATTGTATTCAGCAATGATTTCTAATGGAAATAGAAATGTGTTCTGATCACATTCAGTTACTTTTAGAAATCTTCTATATTAAGTGAGATAAATACAAAGCTCAGGTGATATAAGGTTTGCATTAAAAATTAAATACAGTGTATTTTATGTTGGGAAGGACATATAATATATACATTTTGTACTTATACACAATAAACATGGTAAACTAACCTACACATGCGTGTTAAATATTGAGATATATGCTCAGGGATAACTTGGTGAAGTATAACCTCTGAAAGGTGATAATTATATATGATTGCTTCATCATTTGCAGGAGTTTGTCCGGCTGATCATATCTGATACCATGACAACCTACATCACGCTGCTGATTGGTGATTTCCTGAGAGCCGTGCTTGTTCGTTTTCTGAACTACTGCTGGTGTTGGGACCTTGAGGCCGGATTTGTGAGTCATCTGTTCTAACTGATCACAGTGAAGCCGAATTCAACGAGTGTATAATTAATTTGTTGTTACACATTAAAAATGCACACCTTAATTTAGAGGTGAATTTAAATGCTGGCTATGAAAAGTCACAGCCAAGTAATTGTTTTGACATTTTGTTGTCATTTGTTTAAAGCCGTCCTACTCTGAGTTTGATGTCAGTGGGAACGTCCTGGGCCTGATCTTCAATCAAGGAATGATATGGTAAGAAAACAGCATTGTTTTTATTTAAATCAGAAGGTTCAAAAAGACATATTAAGCACATTGTCACTTTTCATTTTTGTGTCTTATTTACAACCTCCTCCTCCTTTGCCTAATCTTTTCCTCCAGGATGGGTGCGTTCTATGCCCCCTGCCTGCCTGCCCTGAACGTCCTCCGGCTCCACGTGTCCATGTACCTGCAGTGCTGGGCCGTGATGTGCTGTAATGTGCCGCAGGAGAGGGTCTTCAAGGCCTCTGGCTCTAACAACTTCTACATGGCCATGTTGCTCGTCATCCTCTTCCTGTCCACTCTGCCTGCCATCTACACCATCGTCACCATCCCCCCTTCCTTTGACTGTGGACCCTTCAGGTAATGATGCTTGTTCAAGGGATCTGGCATTTACAATTTGAATACTTGACTTTCTGTCACAATCACAATCTCTTCTTCTTAGTGGCAAAAAACGTATGTTTGATGTGATCCAAGAGACTCTTGAGTCGGACTTCCCTGCCTGGTTTAGTAAAGTGTTCAGCTATGCCTCTAACCCTGGACTGGTGCTACCCTTCATATTGCTTATGGTGTGAGTCAGCAAACACTCAGCAGCCAACTGCATGAATATATTTTAAGATATTTTGTGTGACCACGTTGTCATCATTTCCTTTCAGTGGTAAAGTTTAAGGTTCTTTGACAGTAATAATCTGTTATTTTATCTTTCAGACTGGCCATTTATTATTTACACTCCACATCCAAAAGCTACAAAGAAGCTAATGTGGAACTGAAGAAAAAACTACAAACGGTAATCTGAAATTAGGTTTTGTTTTTCCTCTCATCTAGCTTTTTATCTGCTTTTGAATACACTGGAATAAATAAAGTTTGCACTTTCACATGAATGACCCTCATAGTCAGGTGATGAGGGAGGAAAGTTGAGGAAATTTTGATGTGACATACAGTCCAGATATAGAGGTAAATTTTATTTTTGGGCAAATAAAAGTAAACCATTTTTAGATTTGCTTCTCCAATGAATTTTAGCAGCTTTGAAACTTTCCAAGAGAATGTACATGCACACTTCGATAGTAGTGTCTGAGGCCAGTTGTATTAGCACCATCACTCCAACAGAGTGCAGCAGAGTAACAGCTCATACAGTATCTGTCCAAAACCAGTGGACTGGACAATTAACACTCACCATTGTGATGCCTGTTAAGTGCAGCAGCTAAATAACAGCAATATAAGAACTAATGTGCATTTCTGTAAGCCTTATTCTACATTTCTAAACTTTAAAATGATTTCTAAAGTTCTGTGGGTGGGCATTGTGGACTGAATACGTTTTCTGCGGTCAGTCTTAGAATTACTTGTTCGTCCCTTTCAAGCAAAATGAGGAGAACAAGAAGAAGAACAAACGAGCAGCGCTGAAGGCACAAATGGATCTAGAGGAGGCCAGAAAGGCTGCATCATTACAGGCTGCAGAGCAACAAAAGAACAACAGTGTTTCACTACAAGACCAAGAGGGTGAGACTTTTAACTTCTAAATAAAAAACGAAACAGAGGATTTTTATCATGGGTTAAAAAGAAAGAAAGATCCAATGTACACAAAAACAAACAAAAATCTGCTCAACTTAATTATAAAAGTTGCTTTTGGTCTCAAACTATGGAGCCCTGAAACTGACAAAATGTAGTAAAAGGTTATTAGACAAGTCAAAAATATAAAATACATAAAAAAATAGAGACATATAAAACTTTATACTTTTCCTTTAACCTCAATCAGTTGGTAAAGAAAAGCAAAAACTTTGTATTCTTGACCACAAATCACTTAATAAAAATACATTAAAACCTCATTTATTTTCTGTTTATCTTTCACTAGCTTTTCATGGCATACACAAATGTAATCATTTATGCATTTCATATATTCCTGTTACCCGGGCCGCTACTCCCAAGTAGTGTTAGCTATGAATTTCTCTTATACTACTTTCTCCGCAAGCAGATGAAGGAGAAAACCAGGGCAGCAGTCAGCAGCTGTATCATGGTAAGAATGGACACAACCCTCCTCCTCCTGTTAGAGACCATGAGCGCCAACTTCCAGCCACCAGGGCCCCTGTCCCCAGGACCTATCACCATGGCAACCACGGGGCTCCTGGGTACCTGCCCGGTTTCCCTCGGCAAAGTGAAGCCAGGATGCACAGGGTGCCGAGCCTGCAGAGACACTGAGAGAGTGAAAGACAACATGTTAGCAAACGTCACTCAAAACCAAGCACTTTATTGAGAAATTCATGATGTTCACTGTAAACTGAGAGTAAAAGTGTTTTTCAAACTTTGTTTACTAAATAAACATTAACAAGAGCAGAATATAATTGTCTAGAAATGTTGCATTACAGTTCTTATATGTGTCAGTGTCTTTTGAAACGTTACTATTATTATTAAATCTACAGTATAAATGTAAATGTATAATTATAAATGTATAATTGTAAATTAATTTGAAATTTGAATAAGCCGACAATTCTCCTTCTATGCAGCATACAAAACAGGGGAAATTAGTGTGTCTTCATGCTACAGTACATTGGCTATAGAAAGGTGCGCAGCTTGCTTTCCATCTTTACAGTGTATAGCCTACAGAGGTCTCCATATTATCTCTGCTTGGCCTAATCTTTCACATCACAGCAACTCATCACTCCAAAACAAATTATTTTTATGACATGTTTTTGAAATGGGTGAAATAAACATGGAGGTGTTGTTTTGCATTCATTTATTTTTGATTAATTCTATACATCTTTTTAAAAAACATTTTATAACATCGCATGCAATAACCATGCTTTGACTTTGGTTGACAATTGTTAATAATTGATCTTTCACTTTCCTAACAAATTAGTCCAGATATATTCAAAATTATACACTGACATATATTTTTCTCTTGGACTCTGAGACACTGAGCACAGCTGTCCCGGGCCAAAGTATTAAACAATTCATTAGACACGGAGGCCATTTAACCTAGCCAGCTAGTCTTAAATGGATCTCTGGAGGGACCTACACACTCTACATAAATCTGTTTTTTAGCTGTGTAATACAGATATGATACACTGAATGAACACACATAAAGAGAGTCAGATTATTCCTTTTTTGGACAGCAATGAAAAAATCTAATCTGTGCCAAACATTCAGATTTGAGCCGTCAGTGTAAATCCATTCATTGTGGTCTCCTGACCTTTATCACGTGTCATGGACTCGTATCATCTGATAACCCCATGGCCATATCTAGTGTCCCCTAACCCAATTGCTGATTCTGCTTTGCAACAGACATCGAGCGCTCCTGTCAATCAACCTGTCATTTAGCTGACCTGTCAGTCAAATCTAAAAGTAATGCTGTTGTCTCATTAGTTAAACTTTACCAACCTGAAATTCTATATGTTGATGGTCATTCAAAGTCTTGTTTAATTGAAATGTAAGATGTGTGCAATGTAAGGGTTATCAGTGAGGAATAAGTGTTGTTTCTAAATCATTTAAGACAACAAGCTCATAATGCCACTGTCATTAAATTACAGTGCCAATCAAATCCACTTCTATTGATGCTTCATGATCAATTCATGACAAGTGAGCATTAAGTATTAATTCTGCAGTTATTTGAGAACTAGAGAATGAAGTAATCCTTTATTCTTTCATCGTGGGCCAAGAATTGCCAATCACATTATTTAATGAAGACTGAGGAGACGTTGATAAGGAGACAATAAAGGTAAAGCTTCCATCTTCTCGGTATACTGGAGACTCTGTCATACACTGCCTCACTCTTATTTATCCAGGTAATACCAACCCCCTGAAGCCCGCCGTCTCACCCTCCTACTTCAGTTGTGTTTTGGCTCCGTCCCAGTCTCTCTCCATGCTGGTACATTGTGTCAGAAAATTGAGCCATGACGGGTTACACATTACCGGATATCTCAATGTCCGCTGTACCACGATGGGCATCTCATATTCACTAACAGTAGTGAAGGGAGGAGTGAGACATTGCGGCGCTACGAGCACTGATTTGACTGCTTGGTCGGTGTCCAGTTTTGCTTTGGAGAGCAAAGGTCGGCACTGAGACTCAGTGTCAACTTCAGACGCTTTTTATTTAATGGATCTTAAGAATAAATGCATCAAGGCCTTCTCTAAGCCCAAAGTACAGTATAGTGAGATGATGCAGGAAGTGGAGGGGACAATCAGGAGGAAGAGCTGGATGAGGAGGACATGAAAAGCTCCAACCCCGAGGGCTTAGCTTGTCTTTAAGGTACAAGCCTTCAAACCAGCATTCACATAACCCCGGAAGTGTGTTGCTCTCTGTGTCAGCTGCATAGCAGCCTGGTGTCTCCTGTTTCCTCCTCTATTATTCAAAAGGTCAGATCTGACTTTGACCATAACCACACAGTCAGTAGCTCTTAGTGATTGCAACACATCATGTGGATAGAAACATTAGGCAACATTGTTCATCCCTCAGTCCTCACTTTCACCTCTTTTATTTATTTATTTATTTATTTAATCTCTGTGCTATCACAAACACATAATAAAAGGATAGGTTCACATTTTTTAAATCTGTCCTAAAACAATGACAAAAATGGATTCCAACGTTCAGCTGAAGTTAATATGAATATTCAGCAGTCTCAGTTAGTCAAGTCAAGCAGGAATTTTCCAAAGTCACTGTCTTTTTTGTACAAACTTGAAAGTTAAGCTGGACTGACAAGATAGTAACACAAAGACAGAATTTCACACTAAGAAGACTGTAACTTAAAATACCCACTGAATCAGACTGCTGAAGCCTCATGGCCATTATCAACAGGATGATCAATTGCGACCAATTACTCTTTCAATGTACATCTGGGCATGTGAGTATCGTTTTAAGATAGACTTGAAATAATGTGAACCTATCCTTTAATGACCAGCTTGTGAAATTGACTGACTTGTCCCTTTAATAAAACACCTTCAGTGAAGTTATAGATTCACTGAAGTCACTCTTATGTGTTCAGTTTGCACCCTGCTATTTACGTATTTAAATCCAATGTCTTGTTTCACTTTTCACACAGGATTACTTAAGCTTTCATCTAACTTTAATGGGGCCTGACCTTTATGTCTGCATTTGCTCTGGTGTCTCCTTACTGGGTCACAACTGAATGATGGCAAAAGTCCACCATCAGTTTTTGGTATCAGAGTTGTTTCCTTGTAGCCCGGGAACTAGACGAATCTATGAGCTCATGTTTTATTTGCTTTGGCAGATGCATTTGCAAATTGGTCAGGCGATGTCAGGCTAGTTTCCTTGTATACATCTTATATATATCACATCCATTATATGGCAGTGATACAAGTTGTTAAACATTATCCAATTTCAATAAACTTGAGGATTAAAGCATGCGGACTGTATATGAGCTCGTGTTGCTCCAGTCAAATATCAATTTCAGGCATTTTGATTGACAAGTCCATTGTCTGATTTTGTTTTCTCCCCCGGCTCCTGATTATCATCTAATGGACTGTGTCTCTGACGGCCGTCAAGAAGCCCGGTCTTTGAACAGAGGCGCACCTGTTCCTGCGTGTGTGTGTGTGTGTGTGTGTGTGTGTGTGTGTATCCTGGCTTTTTGACACGGTACCTTCACAAGTGTAGCAGCTGCTTGCACTGTGTATCTCATGGATGGAGAGGAGGCAGAGTCTGAAGCGAGAACAGGAGGACTAACAGGAGAAAAAGAGGATACAACTAACTAAGAGCGACACAGCAAAATGCCTCCAAAGAGGAAAAATGATACAACAATTAACATTGAAGATGGTGAGAAGAAATTTTTTTATGCGATTCTGCTGAAAATATCTGTCTGTATTTGTTTCTTTCAGTCAATTTTTCAGCTTTAAATATTCACCTTTTTGATTATATTGATAATGACTGAGTAAAAGTCATTAAGTGGTAAATAATATGGTATTTATGTAGAGACAAATAGATTTATTATCCCCTTAATTTGTGCGTGTTTTTTTTAAACATGTTTATAGTTAGGATGGAGCTTGATGCCGTGGTAGACAGTGGAAGTGAAGGTGAGTCACCAGGAATAATTTTTGTTTGCTTTTCATCAGAGAAACAGTTAAACTGAGCAGGGTATGGCTATGTCTTGAAGATTTGCCTCGATGTGATGGACAAATTAGTATAAATTACTACTTGTTTTTCCCTCTTCTGTCACTTTTCTTTCATAGAGGCTGACTGGAATAATTTCAGAGGATTCTTGTACACTTTATTATTGTTCTTTGCACTTTTGATGAGCTAGAAAATTTAACAAGAGTAACTCGTAACTAGTAAAGTAAAGAGTATCACTGTTTCACACACTTGCTGGATGAACGTTTCAGCTACTTATCTAAAATGTATGTTTGTCTCAGATGAGGCCAGGAGGAGAACTAAAAACAGGAGAGCCAAACCACAACGTAAAGCCAAACGGGTCAGCGATGATGAGGAGGATGAAGAGGATGAGGCGCCAAGGAAAAGAGGACGAAAGAAGAAGGCCAAGCCCCGGGACAGCGATGAAGACGATGAGGAAGACAGCCGCAGTGTGAAAAGCAAAGGTTTAAAAGCCTCCAGGAAGAAAGCTGCTAAGGAGGAGAGCGATGAGGAGAGCGAATATGAACGAGAGAAAAAGAAACAACGAGGGAAAGCGGTGTCCAAAAAGGAGAAAGAGGAGCAGAACAAGGAGAAGAAGGGAAATGTTAAAGGGAAAGACAAGAAGGATAAAGGTGGTGAGAAGGACAAGAAAAAGAAGAATGGGAAGTTGAGCAGGTGCAGTATTCTCTGAGAGCTGTCTCTCACCTACATGCATGCTCCACACGCCTGTATGGGCTTTCTCAGCAGACTCCGGTGATATGAAGCTATGTGCCATATATTCATGGAGATGAAACATGAACGGAGTGTAAATTACATCATTATTATTACAACACAGAATACACACTTGTTTCCCTGAATATATGGCATTTACAGTATATCAGGTTGATTTTTAATGTAGCATATCAGCAGTCAGATGATATCCACGCACTGGGAAACGTTCACGAGGGGTACTGTAAAACATTTAATAATGGCTCTGGCTTTTATGTGCATCAGCAAACAAATGTGTAGCATTAAGTTAGTTAAGGAGTTTTTGGTGTGTGACAATCTTCCAAGCGACAGAAAAGCTGCTGTGATGGATGGTGTAATCTCATTTGTTCATCCATTATTTACTGCTGCCTTAAAACAAAGGCAAGAGGACAAAACATCCTGAGACACCACTTCTTCCTACGGTTTCATTGGGAGTGTTTGGTTGGCTGACCAGTTCTGACTATCCAGTGTCAAGAAAGAAGGTTTAAACTTTATTTAGCGAAAGAATTCAAATCCATACCATGACCTGCTCATTAAAATAATAACTTCATTTGTGTAGAAACTTTCCAAAAGCACAAAACAGCTAATTAACACAACTAAAGTACAACTGAGGCTGATGGGACTAATGTCATTAGTTTTGCAGGTATTTGGTCAAAAACCAAAGAACTGGACACATTTTAAAAAAGTGACCTGGTGATGGTGCTAGATGAAAAGTCAGATGATCGCCTCAGTTGTTACAATTCAATGTATTAAAACAAACAAATCTTGAATAACTTAGGCTAAGGTATGACATGTACATCCTTGCCTTATCTTGCATAGCTCAATATGCTCTTACAAACATGATATCACAGATGACAATGAATGCAAAACTTTATATTGATATCAAACTAAAAGATGGAGCCCCAAAAGGGTTTTTAAATAGCTAGAAACACAAGACCAACACAATAAAATAAACTTTCTTACACATCTAATGTGGGTACTTTACTAATAGCATTACTAGTAGACTCACTGAGTTGCTGCTCTCCCTCTATTTTGTAAAATTGCTCATAACATACAGACGACTTAATTTTCTGATGTCGGCGTTGCTGCTGCTGTCTGAGGCTCCTGTAGCTTCTTGTCAAAGCCATGGCACGTGACAGCTCTTTCCCTTTTATCAGCTCTTCTTCTTCTGCATCTGACGATGATGAAGAGTCGCTGTCGGAGGGAGAGATGGAAGCCCTGAAGGAACAGGTAGAGGAGAAGAAGAAGCTGATCGCTACATTAAGGAACAAACCCTGGCGCATGAAGAAGAGACTCGTACTGCTCAAGTAAAAACAAAAACACAACAGTGGCCAACTTTAACTCACATCCTCTGCCTGCTTGCTTGTGATTGCTGTAATTTCTGGTTGTTGCTGCTGCATTTGGGTCTTTATTCTTGTTTTGTTTTGTTTTGATATTTTACTCATTGACTATTTCTATTCTATTCTATTAACACCTACCATCACTCATGTCATGCACATGTGATGTTGATCATGCATTATTAAAATGTGTTCATCGCTGCTTAAGCTGCTTGGTAGTTCTCTTCTTCAGTGCTGTGATCACATTCTCTCAGATAAACTTAATTCTGAGATAAAAGCACTTAAACAAAAATCACAGCCTTTGGAAACCTCTGAAAATGATAGGATCTGGGCAGATATTTGTTCACACACAACCACAGTTTTATTCAGTTATGGAAATGCTCCCCTCTGTGAGATGCACAGTAGACACATGAAGACAACTGTCTATAAATCTCAGGAAAACATGTAGTAGCTCACTCGAGGCTGGCCGTAGTTCAGCCTGTTAGATGTCTTCCTCTCAGTGTGACAAGACTGTAAGTACTACCGGCTGCCTTGCCAGGGCCAAGGCTGGGAGTTGTGAGGGTTAGTGTGTGCGTGTATTCGGTGTATATGCTTCTCTATGTACAGATCAGTGTAAGAAAGGGAACCCGATAGGGGAGCTGCCTTAACTTTTTCATGAGCTTGACACTCTTTGATGCGTGTTGCTTGCCAAGTCTTCCTTCCCATATGCAGTGTGCCATCAATCACTAAGTCATCCCAGACCTGTTGTTTTTACATCCTGTTACCACTAACTAATTTATTCATTTGTTAGGTAGATCATAGTTTTCAGTTGGATGTCGTTCACCTTTTTTCATTGGTGGATGTTTGTGCTTTTCTCTGATTGGTCAAACAGGGAGGCCCAGGAGTTTGTTGAAAGATTTGAAGGAGCTCTTGGGAAAGGAAGAGGCAGAAAGCTGTATGCATTCAAAGTCATGATGACCAAAGTAATCTGCTCATTTTGCACAAACTTGACACAACCTTTATAATGAGGATGATATTGTGGAAATAACCATTTTAAACTTTTTTCCCCCAGAAACTAATCAAGTTTAAACGTGACTTTGAGAACTTTAAAACAGCCTGTATACCCTGGGAGAGGAAGATAAAGGAAGTAGAAAGTTGGTACCACTATGACATTATCTGAAAAATAATTACCAAAGTATGATCTTACTGTTTCTAATAAGCTGTCACTACATTTCTAAGTCAAGTTCTCTGTTTTGCTAATCATAGGTCACTTTGGATCATCTGTGGCATCCTACTTTATTTTTCTGAGGTGGATGTACGGTCTGAATCTGGTCCTGTTTGGGTTCATGTTTGGCCTGGTGGTGCTGCCTGAGGTACAGCCTTTCTCATGATACATGTTAGCAGGTGATAACTGATGTCACAGACATTGTACATGTTTTCAGCTCTCTCCTTTCTTTCTCTCCTCCATCCCTCTCCTCTGTGTTCAGATTCTTATGGGTCTTCCCTACGGCTCCATTCCCAGGAAAACTGTGCCTCGAGAGGAGCAGGACACAGCCATGGACTACTCTGTGCTCTTTGACTTTGGAGTGAGGATCTTAGCTTTATTTATCAATTTATTTATCTGGCTAAACAAATCTATATAGAAAAGACATGGTATTCCATAGATAAGCTGTGTTTAAACGCTAATGTTTGAATTTTTAGCCATCGTAGCGGCGTGGCTCTATGGATGGCAATGTCAGTTGTCAGCAATAATGACAAACGATGATAATTTAATGATAAACATTATACCTTCTTTATTGCATGTTAGTGTCATTGTGTGCATGTTAGCATGCTAACATTAGCATTTAGCTCAAAGCACCACTGTACAAAAGTACAACTTCACAGAGTCCCTAGCATTTTAACAAGATGTTACTGTTTTATTTGCCATATTTTAGCTTTTTCTTAGTCATGTGAAAAAGTGTGAAAGTTGCTTTGGGCACCTGTTTTAATATGTGTCTGTATGTATGAATATATCTTTGTATACCTTATCAACAGGGATACTGCAAGTACTCCTTTTTGTTCTACGGGTACTACAACAACCAGCGAATGATCGGGGTGCTGAAGTTCAGACTCCCTCTGTCATACCTGCTGGTGGGTGTTGGCATCTTTGGATACAGCCTGATGGTTGTCATAAGAACGTAAGGCAAGACACACAAATGTGGGCAGGCAATCAGATGTACATGTATGCAGACAGAGATGTTTGGTTGTGTTTTTCATCTGTTGTTTCTCATCTTTTTCTCTTCTCAGGATGGCTCGTAACGCAAATGAAGGAGGGGATGGGGCGGAGGAGGGAGAGTTCACCTTCAGCTGGAAGATGTTCACGAGCTGGGACTACCTGATAGGAAACCCTGAGACTGCAGACAACAAGTACGCCTCCATTACGACCAGTTTTAAGGTTAGCAGGTGTGTGTGTGTGTGTGTGTGTGTATATTTGTGTTGGGGGATGAGCATTGCAACATCAGATTAGTAGGCCTGAGATATATAAATTGAGTTTCAATGAGTTTCTATTGAGTGAAATCAAATCTAGATTCACCCATTACATAGAAAAATCCATCATGGAACAACTAAGATACCAAATTCCTCTCCAACAGCAGTCTTAGAAGAGCAGGATACGATGTAGCCACACAACAAAGAGTTTGCAGTGAAAACTGCAACAATGTGCAAATATTTAAAAAAAAGAAAGTTTAAAGTGTCAAGTAATTACAACTTTGTTCCATCAAACGCTTTAGGAATCCATCGTGGATGAACAGGAGAACCAGAAAGATGAGAACATCCATCTCCGGCGGTTCCTCAGGGTTCTGGCAAACCTTCTGATCTTGTGCAGCCTTGGAGGCAGCGGATACCTCATCTACTTTGTGGTGAAACGTTCTCAGGACTTTGCTAAGATGAATAAAGAGGATCTCTCATGGTTGGAAAAGAATGAGGCAGGTTGACATTAAACATCTGGCATTTCTTTACCTTCTACGCTTAAGCAGTGATTTTTCAGATTATCATTCTATAGAGACCATGAGGAGCTATGGAAGTTTGGGAGAGTTGAGGCTTGAAAATGAGAGTGAAAAATGAGATTAGTAACCCCCCTCTCTCGTCCGATGTATCAGGTGGAGTTAGTGATGTCTCTGCTGGGGCTGGTGTGTCCTCCTCTGTTTGAAACCATCGCAGAATTGGAAGATTATCACCCCCGAATTGCCCTCAAGTGGCAGCTGGGACGAATCTTTGCCCTCTTCCTGGGAAACCTTTACACCTTCCTCTTCGCCTTGTTTGATGACGTTAATGCCAAGGTATGACAGATATGCCTGTATGTGTTTGTTCCTGTTGCTGGGCAGGTGTGGTACAATTGTATTTAGACTATCTCCTGTATTTCCATGGTAACAACCTTCACTAAGAGTTACTTCACTAAGACCTTTCTGCATTTGCTCTGACTTTTGATATGTTATAGAATTAATTCTCCTTGATACTATAATAATTATTTAAGACTGGATACAGGGGAAACAGCTAGACTGGCTCTGTCAAATCGTAACAAAATCCACGTTCCAGCACCTTTAAAGCTCACTAATTAACACGTTATGTCTTGTTTATTTCATCCGTACAAAAACTGAAGTGTAAAAACGACAATTCACTGTTTTATGAATAGTTATTAATAGATATGAGAGTGGTATCCATCTTCGCATCCAACTCTCAACCAGAAAGTGAATAGTATTTCCCAAAATGTAGAACTATTCCTTTAAATCCAGGCTACAAACTGTATATTTCCCTGTGTGCTACATTAATAAAGACTTGACTGAGACTTGAGTATGCTTTGATGTATTTTAAATTCTTTAGTTGGAGAATGAGAAGTCAATCAAGAATGCCACTGAATGGACTTTGGCCGAGTACCATGCCAACTACAGCTCCTTCTTCAACACGACAGACGTGCCTCCTCCAAATGTGCACCCAGCCGACGTCATCAGAGGACCCTGCTGGGAGACTGGAGTGGGAATAGTCAGTAGTGGCATTATACTTTATACTGTTGTCCAGTGGTGGATGAGAAATTGTGGGTGCAGATGCAGGTGCACGCAGTAGTAGCTGCAGTAGTCACAGCTAGAGGATTCCTTTACCCTCCTTACTCCACAGACAGAAGAGACCTTCTTATTTCTTTTGCTTCTTTTCTTCTTGGCTTCTTATGCTGTATAGGAATTTGTGAAGCTGATCGTGTCGGACATTCAGGTGACCTATCTGACCATCCTGGTTGGTGACTTCCTGCGAGCTTTCATTGTCCGCTTCCTTAACTACTGCTGGTGCTGGGACCTGGAGGCCGGATTTGTGAGTACACACACTGTGTCAGTGGTTCACGGTGTCTCTGTGTACATTATGTTTGCTTGGTTAAATTAGGTAAAGAATTAATGAATGAATGAATGAATTATATTTTCTTTTTACCTATCCAACAAAACATCACACACTTTTTATGTCCTGTGCTGTAAAGCACGCTACATAAAATTAAGTGTGACATTTGTGCCTCTTGTGTCTGCAGTCATGCAGCTGAATGTGAAAGTGGGTGTATCAGTTTAATGTATCATTGTATAGCATGTAATATAACATGTCAGTCAGCTATCATTGAACACTGTGTGAGTAGAGCACAGTTCGTATTGGATCCAAGTCAACCTGATACCATACAATGACATCTGGCAAGACAGCTGATCCCTTACATTCAGTGAAACAGGACGCTGCAATGAGAACTTAATTACAGAGAAAGAGCGAGAGAGAGAGACACATAGACACAGAGAGAGGAGCAGGTGCAAATTGTATCGACCTGCTTCGTATTAATTCAGGTGAGCATGCTAATTATGCTGTTGTGTTGATTCCAGCCTTCATATGGAGAGTTTGACATCAGTGGAAATGTTCTGGGGCTTGTCTTCAATCAAGGAATGATATGGTGAATTACTCCACATCTGCATGGTTGATTTTATTCTCTGTCTCCTTCTGTATTATGGTAGGTTCTCTGATGGGAGTAATGGTAGACAAAAGAGCTTTCCTCTGCTGCAAACCAGCTCATGTTTCTTTGTTGTTGGTCTCCAATGTACCTAGAATTAACTACATAGTGAGTGTGGAGAGCCGGCCTCTTCAAATTAGATGTGTTTTGTTTGAATGTTGATATTGGAGCCAAACTGTTGCAAAAGTAACTCAAACTCATTTCATTAAATCACTAATTAGAATAATCTTTTTTATTTTTATATAAATGATTACTTCAAAGTTGGCAATGTGAAACAGTATTTTTGAAATAATGTTGCTAACCTTGCTGTTTTCCTCAGGATGGGAGCATTTTATGCTCCAGGTCTGGTGGGTCTGAACGTTTTGCGTCTCCTGTCCTCGATGTACTACCAGTGCTGGGCAGTGATGTGCTGTAACGTTCCTCACGAGCGAGTTTTCAAGGCCTCGCGGTCCAACAACTTCTACATGGGCATGTTGCTGCTTGTGCTGTTCCTTAGCCTGCTGCCTGTTGTCTACACTATCATGACCTTGTCCCCGTCCTTCGACTGTGGGCCGTTCAGGTCAGTAAGACATGGAGACAGTAGGACTGAAATGATAGTGAAATATGAATTAATATTACAAAGGTAGATTCTCGTGACAGTTCATGATGAGTTCTTCTGCAGGTTAAAACTGTTTTAGTCAGTTAACAAACTCAATGTATCTATCTGAAACAGTCTAAAACCTATAGACTCTGTTTATCCAAATGCACTGGTTGTTTTTAGTATTTAGCCTCACATCACTGCAGCCCAAGTAGACAGTACAATAGGGCAAAAGCACAGTTTAATTGTATTTGTATTGTATTGTATTTTTAAGGGACCACTTATATTATTAAACATATTTAACCTGTTACCATAGGGTTAGCTTATAAAGTTACTGACGAAGAGAGACTGCCCGTCCCGGACCAGCAGTGGGAGTCAGGCGTCCTCCTCGACACTTTATCTTCTCGTCCGATTGACTTACTATTGGAGTTCAAAAGTTTCACAAAGTAAAAACACTGGAGGCAGTCAGAAGTCGTTGCAGAGAGTTTATTCTTTGCAATAAGAACAAGCTCGGAATCATTCCCCGGAGAATGACCGAAGAACAAAGAACGTACATCATCTTTTATAGGCTTGCTAGCCCGACCCCTTTCGGGTGGAGCGAGACCTCCGCTCCACCTATCTTCCTAAACATATCCAATCATAACGTTACAACACGACAGTGTCCATAATCATGTATTTGGGTCATCCAACCATAAACATCAAACCTAATGGTATTTTTTAATATGTATTTAGGTTATTGGCTCAGCCCCCACCTTCCCGGTTTCTTACTTTTTGCTGACACCATTGTTTTTGAAAAAGTTGGGTTAGCCTCGAGAGCGCTGGGCTACCTTTTGACTGAATCTGTGCTCTCTCCGTGAGACACGGTTTGGCGCCCTTTTTTTCTTAGCTTGCTCCCGCCTGCTTCGTACACCAGTAAACCCCGCGCTCCCCTCACTTGACTGTGNTCGACACTTTATCTTCTCGTCCGATTGACTTACTATTGGAGTTCAAAAGTTTCACAAAGTAAAAACACTGGAGGCAGTCAGAAGTCGTTGCAGAGAGTTTATTCTTTGCGATAAGAACAAGCTCGGAATCATTCCCCGGAGAATGACTGAAGAACAAAGAACGTACATCATCTTTTATAGGCTTGCTTGCCCGACCCCTTTCGGGTGGAGCGAGACCTCCGCTCCACCTATCTTCGTGAACATATCCAATCACAACATTACAACACGACAGTGTCCATAATCATGTATTTGGGTCATCCAACCATAAACGTTAAACATAATGATATTTTTTAATATGTATTTAGGTCATCGGCTCAGCCCCCACCTTCCCGGTTGCTTACTTTTTGCTGACACCGTTGTTTTTGAAAAAGTTGGGTTAGCCTCGAGAGCGCTGGGTTACCTTTTGACTGAATCTGTGCTCTCTCCGTGAGACACGGTTTGGCGCCCTTTTTTCTTAGCTTGCTCCCGCCTGCTTCGTACACCAGTAAACCCCGCGCTCCCCTCACTTGACTGTGCTCACTTCTGCCACCTGCAGAGTTTCAGCTTTCAGGCTGCGTTCGTTCTTTTTTTTTTTTTTTAAACTACTCCCCATGTTCTAGACTAAACCACTGGCTGTGTCAGACTGTATTTCTTAAGAACCTCCTGTCCTAAACTAAACCACTGTGTAACCTTTTTTAACAGTGTTAAAGTGTGTTGATGTTACATTAACTTTTTTACAGTCTCCTTCGATCCTGCCGTCTCTTTCTAGTTACACACACACAGCATCCAGCCCCACACCCACAGCACATGGAGCACATGCAATCCTTTTCTTCCTGGGTTGCCACNCGTCAAACATAATGGTGTCCTTTAAACATGTATTTGGGTCATCCAACCATAACATCGAACATAATGGTGTCCTTTAATATGTATTTGGTCAGCCCCCACCTTTCCCGTTTCTTGTTTTTGCTGACACAGTTTTTTTCCGACAACGGTTGAGGCTATCGTTGATATGTTGGGGCTGCCTCTTGAATGAGTTGGTGCTCTCTTTGAAACATCGGTTGGCGCTTTTTTCCCTAGCCTGGTCTCGCCTGTTCTCATACACCAGTAAATCCAGCCCCCCCCCTTTCATTTCATCTGACCATGCTCACTTCTGCCGTCTCTTTCTAGTTACACACACACACACACAGCATCCAGCCCCACACCCACAGCACATGGAGCACATGCAATCCTTTTCTTCCTGGGTTGCCACACACAGTATATGGAGTACACGCATTACTATCTCCTATTTACTACTATTTATACCTACAACTAATATATAATGTGTACTTATAATATCCCATTAGGTTGTAACTATTATGTTGTAATGTCAATACTCCATACAGGAAGATTTACCACAACATTACCTTAAAGCTAATTTTCATCTGCTCAGCTCATCAGGTCACTCAAGCACATTATGCTTAAACATACTAAAACTGTCTTACATTTGTGATTTGGTGGAAGATTAGATACAACAAACAGTGAACAGGATTTGATCCATGTTTTCCCCCCAGTGGCCAGGAGAAGATGTATGACGTGGTCATGGAGACTATACAACATGATCTACCAGCCTTCATAGGGAACATTTTTACATATGCCACCAACCCTGGACTGATCATGCCTGCTGTCCTCCTCATGGTGTAAGTATTGTTTAAATATCAACTGCTAAAAAATAAAAAAAAATTCAGAGGTGAAATGCCATTACATGTGGGCTACTGGAGAGGAAGGGAAATGTAAATGGGTGTGGTAATAACATTATAAACTCTGTTGGGAATTTTCAGCTTTCAAAATGTCCCTGAAAATATGACTACAGGAGAAAATCTGTACAGATTTGTGGTTATTTGGATATTTTCACACTATATGTGTATTTTTTTTAACTGTATATTTATAATTCTGTAAATTGACTGAAGCCTTCTGCACACCTATCCCAGTGGAAATTGGTAGCATGGCAGTGGTATGCATTGCTGTTTCCCACTGTGCCTTTTTTGATACTACCACAGGGTGGCACCAAAGTCAGAAATTTCCAAATCCTACACATACTGTCTTCAACTTTTTCTTATTTTTGGGCCTAAAATAGTACAAGTTATACATATTGACGCTATAAATGCCAGAATCAGTGTGTGTAAAAAGTAAAGTCATAAAACTTAGAGGGCCTGACCTTATGTCTACTGCCCTGTGCCCAAAGCCTGTGGTCTAAGCTGTTGTACTGTTTTTGTATGATGGCTTTCACCTAAAAGACTTAAATACTCTATAACAGGTTGGCCCTCTACTATCTGAATGCAGTGTCAAAGGGATACCAACAAGCAAACTTGGACCTTAAAAAGAAGATGCAAATGGTCAGTATGAGCGTTCTCTTGTTCTGTTTTCTTTCCTTTGTTTACCCCTTTATTCAAAATCTCTTTTTTCAAGATTCAATCAAACAAATGACTGTCTGGTTTATTTGTGGACACTTAAGGCTCGAGACGAGGAGAAGAACCGCCGGAACAACAAGGACAGCACTAATCAAGTGATGAAAGACTTGGAGGACCTGCTGCCAAACAAGTCTCTAATACCGCCTCCATCTGAGGAAGAGCCACCTCCGCCTGGTACACACACATACACACACACACACACACTGGCATAGTCCTTTGTTGCACATGCTACCAGCCAATTTGCTCCCGACTGTCCTCACCACTCTTTTTGCTCTCCATCTGTATTCTCAGATGTCGTAATTGAGAAGGGCAGTAAGTCTCCTAAAATAAAGCCAGGTGCAGCAGCAAAAGGGGTTAATCTGCAAAAGGATGTGTCACTGGCTGCCCCAAACCCCAGAGCTCCAGTGACCCGTGCCCCAGGGCCAAGAAGAGGGCCTCCTGGAAATGCCAGGGGACCTCAACCTGGGCCTGGGAGAGGAAGAGGTCGGGGTGGGCCTCCACGGCAATAAGAGTCATGATTCATCGAGTGAAATTCAAATGATACCTACAACTCACCACAAAGAACCAGCGTCTGTTAACATGACCACTGCAGTCATAGTCACACAATATATGGAGGGTGCCACTAGAATAATCATGTTTTAATTCTTTAGATGTAATTGACTGACTGATTTTAAAATAATAATAAAAAATGTATTTATTAACAGTTTTTTTTGCCTCAACGAAAAGCATTATAACTATTATTTTAAACATGCCAATTACTTAATCACATATAATTAACCACTGAAAAAGTCTATAATAATATCAATGGCACACTACAGCCTCCAAAGTCAAATCCCATAATGTCCTCAATTTGGAGGCGGAGATTAGTTGGGACTTTGTGTAAAGTAAATGGACACAGACATGACTGTTTAATCTGTATTACTAGTATTACTACAACCAAATACAAAAACAAAACAAAACACAGTGCTGTACCTTGTTGTAATACAGATATATAGCAAGAAGTGGGCATGATCATGTTTACTGCATTGCAATCAGTGTAATGTTTACTGCTTACTGATATGGGTCAACAGTTGTATTGATTTAATTTGGAAATCCCTGTAAATACTATGTACAATGTCTTTCTATTTTTTGTATGACACCTATTAAAATAATTATTTTCTGTGCTATTTACCTGAACAAAAACAGGTTCTCTTAAGCTAACAAACACATAACAGACGCTACTATAGAGAACATGCTGTCCACTAAACTGTTCTGCGATAGTACTCTAGAGGAGAATAGAGAAGTGAAAGTCAGCATTGTCACAGCAAGAGAAAGAGACACAACACTGATAAAACGTTGATAAAACAGAAAAATCTCAGGAGAAATAACAGGAATAAATGTTCATGGAGTGACACAGAATCGACGATGCCTTCAAAACATCCGGGTGCCATATGATTGTTGTAAAATGTGCGTGGAGGATCTGAAGCCGTGGGGCGGCCAGAGAATTGAAAAGACAGGAAAAGGTCAGTCCTGTGATATGACAGTATTATGAGTTCTTCTGTGAGATTTTGATGGTGACTGCCTTGACCTCGGTGTACTCCTGAAGAGCGTATTCCCCCCTGAAATAAAATAAAAAACACCACTGATTATGTAAGGTACCAACCTACAGTATATGTAGCTGTGCCGTGGACATAAATGCAGTGAGTACAAAAGGCTGTTGCCACGCGTGTAGTACCAGCAAGGGTGTAATTTCCAGTGATGGGGGGACATGTCCTCCACACTAATATCTATCTTTAAATATCTCTAAACTGTCCAATAGTCAAAATCAATGTGAGAAGCTCTGAGTCAAAATGTAACCCTAACCCCCCCTAACCCTGTTTGTTTGATATATAGATATATCTATATGTCTATATATAGATTTTTTTTTTCTTGATGAAGAACCTCTGACCTCCGAAACCAAACCTACACCCTTGAGTATCAGCCATGCTAAACCTGAGATAATATACGATGGTATTACTCACAGTTCCCTCCCATTCCCAGACATCTTGAAGCCTCCAAAGGGACACTGAGCACTCATGGCATTGTAGCAGTTCACCCTAAAAACAGAATCATTAGGGAACCTAAAACCTAACCTCATTACATAAAATCAAAGGCCGTTCACCATCATTTTACTCAAGACATTACGTTACATTATGTGGCAAAATGAAAATATGTTATTGAAGTCTAATATCACTTTAAGGGAGGTTTCTGTGAGTAATTGATTCCTACCAGACCATGCCAGCCTGCAGAGCAGAAGAGACTGTTAGCGCTTTGTCGATGTCTTTAGTAAACACTCCTGCTGCCAGGCCGTAGTGTGTGGCGTTGGCTCTCTGGATGACTTCATGGATGCTACGGAAACACATGATCTGCTGCACTGGACCAAAAATCTGAGATGGAGGTAAATGTGGTGCAGAGGATGAAAAGGTTACATGAGGAGGAAATTCAGAACACAGGTGGTAGAATGAAGACACAGATGATTCACGTGTTTTTCATGTGTACACAGTACCTCTTCTTTGGCGATGCGCATATCGTCTGTGACATTTGAGAAGACGGTGGGTTGGATGAAAAGTCCCTGCTGACCCCACGCGGACCCCCCACACTCCAACGTAGCTCCCTCCCTCTTCCCGCTCTGTATCAGCTCCATTATCTTATCAAACTGCTTCTGGTCAATCTGCAGAAAACAGCAGCTCAAATCATTTTCTCTTTGTGCAGTTAAGTAGAAGTGGAGATGTTACTGTAGGTCATTTTGTGTGACAATCCAACTGCTGTCAAATAAAAACTGTATCCTGTACCTGTGGTCCTTGGTCAACCCCTGGCAGCAATGGGTTTCCCAGGACCTTGGATCTGGCCTTCTCTACACTGCGGCAGACAAACTCCTCGTAGATCGGTTCCTCTACAAACACCCTGGATCCAGCCAGACAGCACTGGCCCTGGTTAAAGAACAGACCACTGTGGGCCTGCTCCACTGCGTACTCTACTGCAAGACAGAAATGTACATGTAGAAGTCTAAAGTGCTACAGGAAGTAAGAAGGGTGATACAGTGTAGTCCCTGTTTGAGCTTCGTCTGCTATCAGTACAATTTATGACTAATGCTGGTAAAAATGTTTTAGCATTAGGGCATGGTTTAGAGTTGCACCTCGTAATATGTTTGAACTTCATCACCTGTGTGGTGGTCCCTCCACAGTCTTGTAGTCTTGCTTTATGTAAACTTAATTCTTTGTATTTTATGTACATTGATTGATCACAATTTAACTTAAATGTTTGCCCTCATCAACAGTGCGTAGAATAATGCAATCCCTGAAATGACATACAGTATCTTTATACTGTAATGTGTGGTGAAGGTACAAAAAGAACACTACATTTAAATTGTAATCCTAAATTATAAAGTAATCCAGTAACCTACTCACAGTCACAGTCAGCAAAGACAATATTTGGGCTTTTCCCGCCGAGTTCTAGTGTAACTCTTTTCAGGTTGCTGTCACCTGCAGCCTTCTGGATGAGTTTCCCAACCTGGAAACCAATGAAAAAAAATGTGAGATGCACAGTTACATTACAGTGAAATAGTATAATAGCATTAACACACTAGAAGATTAGAAAGGAGACACTTGCTCAATTTGCTATTGATTTCAATAAATACTAACAGCAGTAGATCCGGTGAAGGCTACTTTGTCGATGTCCATGTGGTGGGAAATGGCACAGCCTGCTGTCTGACCATAACCTGGCACCACATTCACCACTCCTGGAGGAAAGCCAGCCTGAACACAGAGAGACAAAGGGTGAGATATAATAACAGCCAGTACACATGTTCATCTTTAACTGAGACATAATCTTAGAGCAGCCTTTCTACTTTTACAGCTACGTAGGTCTTGACAATTTTGAATGCAAGTTTATGGCTTTTGTCCACATGGTCTTTGTTCTTATATTAATGTTGGGGGGGGGGGGGGCAGTAACAATCCAAGTACCTCTTTGATGAGTGCAGCCATGTGCAGGGCTGATAATGGGGTCTGTTCAGCAGGTTTGATGACTACAGTGTTCCCACAGCACAGAGCAGGAGCAATCTTCCACGCAAACATCATCACTGGGAAGTTCCACTGTGGGCCAAAATGCATAAACATGTTTGAGATGCAACAACATGAGGAACTTGTAAAATGAGTGAGTTTCCAGTAAGTATAATTAATATCTAATATGCATTAAAAATACATCGTTTTTGTCTTTCCTTTGCAGCAGGTACAGACAAAATATTCGGATTAAGCTGTACACTTTAAAGTCTTTGTTCAAGTTGCAAGTTTTGATGATACATTTACTAAGAGAAGGACCCAGTCATCAAATATCTTGATTTCAAATATTTTACCGTGTACAGGATACATCAACGTTAGTGCTTTACTCTCATTGTTGGCTGAATGCATACACACGTGAAACTCAATCAAATTACAGTTTAGTGTTTGGCTTAAAAAAAACAAAATATTCTAAATAGAAATGTAAATGTTTTAATGATATGCTTACATAAACTACAACCTTGCTCATAGATCGCTGTAGAAACTGGTGAATTAGGCAATTAGGCTTTTAATTGTTAAGTATCCAGTCTCTCTGGTGTTTCTACAGAATGATTTTTTTCTACTCACAGGAATGATCTGGCCACATACTCCGATGGGCTCATGTCGTGTGTAAGTGAAATAGTCTCCATCTAAAAAAAGAAAAATGTATAGTTCATTCATGATAGCTTTGAACACACTGCGACTTTTAGTTTTTATGTTAAAACATAATTGCCATGGCAATATCTAAAATTTAAATCTATCATTTAAAGGCGACTCACCTACGGGGATGGTTTTGCCGTGAATCTTGTCTGCCCAGCCACCATAATATCTCAAGGTTTTGATTGTGGCCATCAGATCTACAAAATATGCAATGAGAAACACTTTGCCAGAGTCCAGAGCCTCTAGTGTCTGGAAATTAAAAAAAACAGAGTAATTAGTATTCAAGCGCCTTCACTGTAATAAACCAGTTCATCTTTCAGTGGAGGATTTATTGCATGTGTGTGTGTGTGTGTGTGTTTCTCACTGCCAGTAGTGGCCGGTCTCTCTCCACTAAATCAGCAAGTCTATTAAGTAGCTGACCTCGGTCTGAGGCGTCCATGGATCGCCATGGTGACCCCATTTGGAAGGCGGCTCTGGCACTCCTCACTGCCTTGTTCACATCTTCCTACAAGAGGTTCAAGTTGAGGAGGTGGTCACAAAAGTCAAGTCAATTTTATTTATATAGGCCAATATCACAAATCACAAATTTGCCTCAAGGGCCTTTATAATCTGTACAGCATACGGCGCCCTCCAATCCTTAGACCCTCGATTCGGATAAGGAAAAACTCCCCAAAAACCCGTTTAACGGGGGGGGGGAGAAGAAAAAGGAACCTCAGGAAGAGCAACAGAGGAGGGATCCCTCTTCCAGGACTGAAACATCTGTATAAAAAACAGACTCACAACATAACATGGTGTAATGAACTCACAAAATCTGATCTATTGGATTTATTGGTGATGTATAATGTACTCACGGCGTCAGCCTCCTCCACTTCACACAGCAGCTTCCCTGTGGCGGGATCATACACAGGAATCTTTCTTCCGCTGCAGGACTCATGCCACTTGTTATTGATGAACAACTGAGATACCAGAGGAGAATTAGAAGAGAATAACACGCACAGAAACAGATTCTTCAAGTACATGTTTTCTTCAGGTGGTCTCCCCTGCTCGTCCTAAACACATGGCGCAGTGTATCAGCTCTTCTCAGCCTGGCAAAACAGGCTCCCTGTATTTAGTGGGAGTCATTTTGCCTGCTCAGATACTTTTTATGAGATCCATCTGCATGCTGTAAAGCTTGAAGAGTATTTTCAGGTAATTTACCTTCAACAGCACCCTCACTGATACAGGACCAGTAAATATTTTCCCTTGTTCAAGTTGTTTCATCTCGTCATCTCACATTTCCATTCTCCTCTAATTACAAGCTGACATTCCATATTTTATATTTTCATTTTGGACACAAACCATAAAAATTAAATAACTACATCACTGGTACACAATGCCATATTAAAGGGCAACTTAACCAATTATCATCATCATCTGATTCGCCCGAAATACACCAGATGATAAAATGCACCATCTGCCTAGTAAGAAAGCAACACAGTTGGAAAATTGCCCCCCAAGGTACATGGTACCGGTTAGGACGAGGATGAAAGCAAAATGTCAAAACCATCAAAGCAATCTGTGACTCAAAATGTACATCCAAAATATAATCAAGCCAAAACTTCCTGATGTAAAACAGCTACAAGGATCCCTCTGCAGTGGATTTTTCCACACACAATGCCATACTAATGGCTGAGAAAGCCAAACCCAACATATGCCAACAGTGGTTGATTTACATATTCTAATAAAATCCCTAAATCCTGAGTGTCTTATTGGTAAGTTATGTGGAATTCTGTATATTGCCCTCGAGGAACAAAGAAATCTGAACCTGGAGCCAAACTGGAGCTCAGTTGTGAATCACTCCTCACGTTTGGCTCAGTCCTGATTGCCTTGACTCTTGACTGTTGGGTGCAGCTTACCTTGGTGTACCGAATGGGGGGATCTGGGATTGGCATGGGCAGGGCCTGCGTCTCAGGTCCGTCTTCATGCTGTGGTTTGTGGTTCTGGTTTGGATCCTGGTGGTTGCACCCGTTACCAGACTGCTGCTGGTAGCCGTTGTCGGGCTGGGAGTTCATGTTGGCATGCTTTCCATCTGAAAAAGACAAATGGAAGCCAGTGCCCACTCGAGCTTGTGTGTTTACCCATACACTGTACTGCATGTGTGTGTGAACACTTCATTGTGAAAGTTAATATCTGGATCACTGAGTGAGAATAGCTCCTTTCGTGTTTCATCATAACGCTGTACACAAGTTGCCATCCCAACCCGCTGGAGAGAAACTGTGCCAAATGAGGTACTGGCATTGTCAGCAGGGTAGCACCATGGGGTCAAGGGTTACGACTGGCACCATAAAGTTGGGCTGGCTCTGGGCTGTGGACTGGACTGACCTCAGTTGGACTGAGAGAATCGGAGAACAGTAGAATGCAGGCCGGGAGAAAATACTACCAGAGGTGTGCTTCATCATATCTGCAAGAAAACTCTGAGCTTTGATTATAAATGGGCTCTGTTGTAAGAAACAGTGAAGGGTTGTGTGATGAAAAAGAGACAATTAAGAATATTCCTCCTTGCATGCAGAGGCATGTAAGGAGGAACAGACACATACACAGTAAACATTAACACACAGTATGTACTAACTTACTTACTGTAAGTGTTGTTTCCTAATCTGCTCCATTCAAAATATTTAGCTTAAAGCTTAATATTTAGCTGTGGTCAGTTTCTTTCTTTTCTTTTTTCATCAGGCCTGGTCCTTTCAGTAAATTATTGATTTTTGCAGCATAATTGATATTTCAATAATTCATGTTACAATGAAGAAACAAATCATATCGATAGTATGAATAATGTGCTGAATAAGTAGCTTTTGTTGGCCAATTTTTCCTACAGAATTACCCACACATACAGCAAATATCAAAAAATGAACTACTGAAAATCAATGGGATTTAGAAGCAAAGGCAAGGCAAGTTTATTTGTATAGCACATTTCACACACAAAGGTAATTCAAAGTGCGTACAATGCATTAAAACATAAGAAAAGGAAAGAAAAGCAGCATTAAAATGTTAAAATGCAAATTAAAATAATATGAACCTTTTTGAATGAAGCTAATAATTAAATTCATGATGAGAATTTAAGGTTCTGTCAAAGGCAGTGCAGGACATAAGAGTTTTCAACCTGGATTGAAAGGTGCTGAAAGTTTCTTCCTGCTCTGTGGTGCACAGTAACTAAATGCTGCTTCTCCATGTTCAGTATGCAAAGATGTTATTTCCACTACAAAACACAATATGGTTATTTCTGTCGGGTTCGGGGTGTAAACTGAAGGTTGTAACAATTCAGAAGTTTTTAAAACTTGTGTTACCTGAGGAAGATGCTGATGAGGTGCCTCCAGTCTGGTGGATTCCCTCTCCGGTCACTGGCATGTCGCAGCCGTCTGCCTCCTCACCGTCAGTGGACCGGAGACCCGCCGAGCAGCTTTATATACCTGCCGCTACAATAACACAAAACGGCAGCATCACGTACCGTCGTACCGGGAGTCCTCCTTGGTCCTCTGAGGGCTCCGCTGCACGCGCTAATCACAGTTCAGACTGAACCAAACCCTACGTTTACCCCACGTGCCCCGCGAGGCAGCCGCACGCACCTCTCAGTTTTTTTGAACATGAGGCACAGTAGTCTACAGTGACTAGCTTAGTTGTTTATAGTTGAAAATGTTTTTTATTATTATTAAATGTTTTGTTGTTAATTGATATTTTCTGTACATTTAATGTATTAGAAACAGTTAGGAGTCAGGAAATGTAGGCCTGCTTTTTAGCTCATTACTTCTGGTGATAGTAATAGCCTAGACCATACTTTTCTTAAGTAGGTAGGCAATGTTTCATCTATTAATTAGGCCTATTAGTGACAGGGTTAATATCTGGCATACATAGGCCTATGCTTTTTCCCAAATTTCTTTACTTTTCACACTAAATCACCCTTTCCCACGTAAGTGTCAAGTTTTAAGATGTTCCAACTTCATGAAGTAGAGCTACTGTGCATGTTTTGGTTGGTATAGACTATTCAAGATTTTGATATTCTTCATAGGGTAATTGCTTTTGACTCCATAGAAATAGACGATAAATGTCTAATAATCTTATGACCAAGTCTGATCAAAACAATAAGTCCAAATTAACGTTTTTATTGTGTCAGCTGAAGCATACAAAAAGCTGCTTTGAGCAAGGCCAGACATTTGGTTTTCTCGGTCTTTGAAGTGATGGCCACTTGTTGCCTTTCTCCTACTTTTGCTTCACTGCATCACTTCGGCTCAACTGTTCCGTGTCCACATGCAGCACATGCAGAGGATCGGCCCATACACAAGGCAGCAAACATAATTGGGAAGATGTTTGCTTTGATATAGGGCCTCCTGCTGCTTCACTGTCTCCCAGGAACAATGCGATCACATAACTTTGTCTGGTGCGCCTATTTTGATCTTGGCTGTCTAGAAATACACACATCCCATTGAGAATTGTCCCGAGGGACAACACAACCTCTGTAACTAACCCTTGTTAAACAATGGAAAGATCAGCAGAACTGCAGTCGCGGAGAGTTACAAAACACAGTGGAAACCATCTTCCCATACTAATTTGTATAGCTCTGTTTTGTCATACAGTTGACTTGAAGCTTGTGCTATGAAGGCAGTGGGTTTGGGTTAGTTAAACAGTGTGCTGTGAGTACTGGACGGAGCATTAAGAAACTATTCATCCAAGTTCTGCTTGCCCATATCAGGTAAATACTTTTGCGTCAGTGAGGAATTATAGCTGGAATTCATTTTTGATCAAAACATACAGTATCATTGTCACAGAAGGAGTAAAAGTCTGTCTAGTTTAGCCACATGTTGAGCATGTGCACATGCATGTACAGTCCAAGTTTGTGGCAGTGTGTGTGTGGGTGTTAGGTCTATAACCCTGGTCTTGCTTTAATGTTTGAATATAAGCAACAGATTCTTCTACTAGACACTTCACCGTCTAGTCTGGCTCCACAGAGTCAGCGTGTGTCTCGGCTCTGTCTGCCAGAGCTAATGACAAGACCGGGCCGCCTCGGCCTGGAGAGGATGTGGACCACCAGGTCAAAGGAGCTGTCGCTCGGCCTGACAGCACTGGGTGTCCCACAGATGAGCTTGAGCTGAATTGACGGTTCGGTGGAGAGTGAGAAAGAAAGGAGAAAAAAAGGAATGAGAGATGAGAGTGAGAAATAGAGAGAGAACTGGGGAGGAGGATGCAATACAGGCGTGGAGGAAAAGAAGTGAAATGAGGGATGAAGGCACAAGAGAGAAGGTGGGAAAAAAAGGGTGAGGAGAGAAAGAAAGGAGAGAACTTCAAGAAAAGAGAGAAATAAAGAGCTTTGATAATGAAATTAGAGGCCACAAAGTAAATATTACAAAAGATAAAATATAAAAAATGAAGGCTGCTATAATGAAAGGGAAATAAATCTGTCAGGTATTTAACTATTGTATTACAGACAGTGGGTGATTTTGCGATTTTTACACATGCTGTTCTCAATGTCGCACACAAATAATCTGTCTTTGGCAGATGTTTGTAGGTAACAAAAGTTTGAACTTCATAAGTATTACTGGCAAATATTTTTCAAAGTGTAACTATACAACTACAAGGTGTTACCAGCAGCTGCAGTGAATCCTTTCATTGTGAAGCATTATAATAATCTTTTGTTGTTGAGGGTGTGTCAGAGAGGTGTGGATTCAGCTGTTGTTGTTTTAAACCAGTATGTGAGGTTGTATTGGATTACATTGGGAGGCGTTCCTATTATTTTGTCCACACTTCCTGAAGTGTTGTTGTTGTGATGATATGTGTAATGCAAGTCAGTGACAAACCACAGCAGCCTGAGAGCATGACCTCCAAACTGTAGGTGACATGAAGTCAATCCAAGCAGACGGAGAGTGCCCCCTTGTGATTTTTTACAGAAGTTACATTGTTCATTAAACAATGCTGGGTCTGTGAACGAGTGGTGGAGAATGTACTCAGATCCAAGTACTAATATCACAGTGTTTTATTCTGTACAAGTAAAAGACCTGAAATCAAACTGAAAATATATTAGATATAATATACAGTCATATATAATAAAATATAATATCAAATATATAAAATATAGTCATTGGTGGATCGTCATGGTACATATTCAGGGTAGACAATGCTTGTTTTGTTGTTTTTTTCCATTGTTATATATTTTGAAACACATTTCATAGCATATAAGCCCTTGAAAATACTTTTTAAACCAATGCACTACGATCAACGGAGGACAGAGGGAAGGGGGGGCGGTTGTGAATGGTTCTGGTCTGCAGTCAGATGGGCTAATGCAGTCACTGGCTGGCTTTGCCGGACTCATCCGTCACCCTGAGCCAAGTCTCTCCCTGTGCGCTTCTCTGTTGTGAGGGCTGCTCCCTCTGCAGGGGCCCCGGCTGCTGCTAAAATGGACGTCCCGGACTGTGAGCTACTCTCAGCTCCCGAGGATCAGACCTCAAACTTCTGGCCGAATATTTTGGTCTCTGCTCTGCTCTGTGTTGCCCAGGTCTGACTCTCTACTGTTTTTACACCAAAGTTACAGAGGATACTGCATGGTGAGTTTTCTATCAAAATTGTTTGCCATATTTCTTTTTATCTGTCTTTGTTTATTTTCCTTTGGTCTTCTTCTTTCTTTTCAAGCATACTACTAAAATATCCTCTATATTTTGATCACCAGTCACACCTTCTTGATTTAGAGTAATGTAATGGGGGCTCTTTTTCCCTCTTATAGACAAGTTTTAACTTTCACCTTCTATACCTTTTAACTGTCTCTCTATTTGCAGTTTACCTGCCAAGATGAGACTGACGTTTGAGCCCATCAAGGAGAACTCTTGTGCCTCTCTGTCTAGTGTCACTGCTGCTCTGTGTCTTCTCACCCTCCTCCTGATGGCCCTCAGGGGCCAAAAGAGGCACCACCACTACTCCCAAATGGACCACACAAAATATCCCCCTCCTCCTGGCCCCACGCCGTGGCCCCTTGTCGGCAATCTGCTCCAGATGGGGGACTAAGTTCATCTTTCTCTAACCCGCTTGAAGCTCCAGCATGGCGACGTTTTCAAGGTATTTAAGCTTTTGCTGGGCGACCTGACCTATTTACCTTTTCTGCCGTAGCCAGTGGGACCAGTATGACCTTCAGTGAGAAGTACGGACCTGCCTAGATGCTCCATAAGAAGCTGTGCAAGAATGCCCTCAGATCTTTCTCCCAGGCTGACCCCAGAGGATCTGGTGCCACCTGCCTGCTGGAGGAGCAGGTCTGTGCTGAGGCAGCTGAGATGGTGGAGGCGATCTGGGAACATGCCGCTGCGAAAGGGGATATCACTGGTATAGATCCGGTGATGCCCCTGATAACCTCAGTGGCAAATGTTGTCTGTGCCCTCTGTTTTGGGAAAAGGTATGACTACAATGACAAGGAGTTCCTCACTATTCTTCACGTCAACAATGACATCCTGAGGATCTCTGCAGCAGGGAACCTGGCTGATTTTTTCCCTGTGTTCTGCTACTTTCCGAGTCCATCTCTGAGGAAGATGGCCCAACACATCAACACCTTTGATAAGGTAAGGAGGCCGGCAGATACACTTGTAGACCAACATTTTGTTTAAATGCAGAATTACACATTGAGGTATTACAATATAATCAACCAGTCCTGTTTTGCAGGATGAGAGAATTTGTTGAGGGACAAAATCTTCTTCTCAGCATTTTGGAGCTCTGTATATTAGCTATTTTAATCTGACCCATTATATTGTAGGTTTTGATTTTACACTTGGCAACTGCAAAGAAAAGTAAAGTAGACAAATAATTCACAATTTAAGAGTTTTTAAGGACATGCAATGCAAAGTAGACATCTCAAAGAAAGGGACAAAAATGTCACATGCCTTCCAAGACCAAGCCAACACAATAATTTGTTGAACAGTGACCACAAAATACAAACTGAATATTTTCAGTACAGAATAAAGTGGTGGATGGCGTCTCTGTAAGTGTTGTTTTCTTTAGATCTGCCCCACTAATTTGCCATCCACTATTTAATCTGACATTGCACTCATACAGTAGTAGCTGTGAGTGCAACTGTGGCCAACAAAAAAAACCAAACAAGTTCCCTGGGAGAGACCTTTGTTCTTGTGCAGAGTGGCTAAAATGTTTGCACGCACTCTAATTAGTAATCAGCATCCCACTGGAAGACACGCGTTGTACCATAACTAATTACTGTCTCTTCCATAATTATTGCTTTTAAAATTTTGAAACTCTATTTCAGTATAATCACCCTATAGTTAATAGCTAATGTGTGTGTGTGTGTGTGTGTGTGTGTATGATTGCAGAACTGTATCTGGGAAATTACAGACACTCTGATTGAACTTTGTGAGGACAGAGAAGAAAATAAGGATACGTCTACGCTCTCCAACTCTCAGATCATTCACACTGTCATAGACATCTTTGGAGCAGGTTAGGAAGAGTGGAAATGTCACTTATATTGGTACTGGTAATGGCATTAAATTGTTCACATTGATGCAAATGATTACTCTCTTTTCACTGCAGATGTGTTGTTTGTGATTTTCTAAAGAATTTGACACCATCATTGCTGGTTAACAGTGGAGCCTGTTGTACCTGATCAAGTCTCCAGACATCCAGGACAGAATACACCAGGAGATAGGTACTGTCTTATGTTTAAATATGACCAGTCTCTGCTGTCCATATTGGACAAAATGTGCCCTGTCAGGGAGCAAACAGAGGGAACTGGCAAATTCAGTGCTTAATGAGCATTACTGTGGGCATCTTATCTAGAGAAAGAATTCATGCTATGGTAAATAGTGAGGGACCGTCCAGTGTCCGGTTTCATGAATGACTCATTCTCATAGTGCAGAAATAGAAGGTTGCTCATCACTAATGAGCGGCTGGTGATTTATGTGGTTTTTATTATTGATAGGGCAAAGCTACTAAATTTAGACGAGGGGTGTGAATATTTGGGATATGGGATAGATACAGAGACAGATACTAAATTTAGCTCTTATTTGTTAAAATAGGTACCAAAAAGTATTCAGAAAGTTAAAAGATGTTTTTAAGGGCACAAACAGGCGAAATGCATCTCTTTGTAACAAATGTATCACCATCACAGGAGTAGCCAGGCATATGTGGTGTCTATTAGGATGTATCAAAATTTCAGGCAGATTCAGCATAATAAAAACCCAACAATGGCCAACCCGAGTGTCCTTCCCGGACAGACAGAGTCCAACAGCCACCAGAGCCACTCCTTCCCATCAGTTAGATTCCTTTCATCTTCTCACCCCCTTATGTCCTTGTCTTCTTCCTGTCCTTATCCCCCTTCCCTAGCTCCTAATCCTTTTTTTAAAATTGTAGCTTCGAGGCAAACACTGTTCCTATCTCCAAAAGTCTCCCCTGAATGCAACTCTGTGCCGCTTTAGTGATGTCACCCATTCCCAGAGGTGGAATGTACATTTACTCAATACTGTACTTAGGTACAAATTCGAGGTACTTAAAGCTGGGGTAGGCAAAATCTGTGCACTTATGAAAAACCTTCAGCCTCTGTCTCTGCTGCCTCGTATCACTCAGCTAAGCCCCTCCCACCAAACCCACAACTTCGACCGGCAGCGAAAGGAATCGGTTTCCCTGCAAAACCTTATCCCTCGTAGGGCTCGCTCAGCACGGCCTGAGCCTCACCAAGACTGTGACTTCGCGGCTGCGAAGCGCTGGAGGGACCCAGGCTCCAGAGGCAGCTGCAACGCCGTCCAGCAGCAGGATGAGAGGCTAGTACACCACACACACACACACACACACACACATACACACCCCTGTCCCCCCTCAAAAGTTATTCCCCACTGTTTGTCATCATGCCTCTTTGCCACGTTGATACGAGCGCCATGGCATCGAACATAATGAGCCCGAAGCTCGTGTGGGGCTGGGACGTGTTGTTTTGTACTATACGCCGCTGTAGGCAAAGGAGGTGTTGGAAATTTATCACAACTTGCAGGATTTTCAGCAGGATTTTCCACCACTGTATCAGGCTTTCACCGTCTGAAGGGACGTGCACGCGCATCTGCATTTGTAGTTTGTCTCTCTGAAATAACCTGTGATTGGTCAAAGTCTCCCATCACGGGATAGATTTTCTGAAGCCTGAAAACAGAGTCAAGAGGAGGGGCAGTAGTAGAGGTTTGCTCTCAGACACTTGAATTACAATATGCTGGACGGTTATTATGGAATTTTTGCCCAATGATGCCAAAAATATACTGCCTGCCCCACCTTTAAGTATGTCCATTTTCTGCAACTTTATACTTCTATTCCATCTCAGAGGTAAATATTGTACTTTTTACTCCACTACATTTGTCTGACAGCTAGTTACTAATTACTTTTCAAATTACAATTTTTCATATCCTTCCTGTCCAGTGGAAACCATGTATCTCCAAATTTGGTGATTCTGAGTTAGAATGTTTCTCATAAACTGAAGGATTAAGTGTTCCTTTATGGGTTGAGAAAATCCAGCTTCTTAAACTGAATAAACTATTTCAATTCCCCTTGGATGAGCTGGAAAATGTGTGTCACAAAGCTGAAAACAGGGCTGTTATTCTAAACTCATGAAAAGTTGACTTTTTAGAGATACGTGGTTCTCGCAGGACAAAACATCTGATGAGTATATGATGCATTGCTGTAGATTGAACCACCCAAAGCAGTTCAAATGAGCACAACCTTAAACAACTAGAGCAGTAAAATGTAACATAAACATTAATGCTGCAGTAATATTAATCCAGAAACATCATATCTAATAGTAAAACACTGACAGGGACCATTTTACTGCACAATGAATACTTTTACTTTTGATACTTAAAGTAAATATTTCTAATAATACATACATACTTTAAGTAACGTTTGGAATGCAGGACTTTTACTTATAGTGGAGTATTTTCACAGTGTGGTATTGATACTTTTACTTAAGTAAAGGATCTGAATACTTCTTCCACCACTGCCCATCCCTCCATGTGACTAAATTAAATATTTGAATGTATGCTAGTATGCACAGTTTAAACAATACATACAACACTTTACTCCGTTATTGTACACAATTTGCCGTACAGTACAGTTCAAATGTCCTCCTCTTCCACTGTCTGCCCTGACCTCAGCTTCAAGATCACCTATTAGAAAAAAGAAATAAAAAGTTAGTGTGACTGTTTCAATGCAGCTATCAAATTCTTTGTGTTTTATTCGACATATAGATTTATTTTTTGGCACCACTGGCTGTAACAAATTACAGTGACACGCACCTCTTTTAGAAGGACAATCTCTTTGCTATCTACATTTCTCTGAGCATGGTTGGTTATGGCCTTCACCCTTGTTGCATAACTGGAACGTTTGGGGATTTCAGGTGTTATTTGGGGTTTGTTAGCATTCAAATAAATGAAAAGATGAATCTCTCTTTTTGTGTCTTACATGAGAGACGTGAGCGTCTCATCAAGGTTGCATTCTGAAGGAGAGATGTTGACGATCATGAGGGTTTTGGCATTTCCGCCCAGGGAGTCCTGCATCACCTGAAGGAGGTGAAATGAACCGGTCACATTTGGCTGACTTACATTACAGTCCATGACCACACATAAGAAATCACAAGCAGCTGTACATTGCTACATTTCTTTTGTTGTGTCTGAGATCAACAAAGTTTGAATTTATTCAAAATGACTTTTTTTGTCATTACCTGTGTCAGCTTGCTATTCCTGTATGGTACATGGGGCAGGTCAGCCGACAGGGCTGAGATCACATCACCCAGGGCACTCAGAGACTTGTTAATGGAGTTAGCCTCCTGCAGAGGACGGGAGAGGAGAATTTAAAGAGGCCATGAGAAATATCTGACTCATTCAATCATCATTACAATCACTTGATGGACCAATCAGAACATAACATATGAGCAAACCTTTAGCTGGTCGTCCTTGGCACCAGTCTTGGCTGCTCTCTCGCTGCCTGCCAGGTCCACAAGGCTCAGCTTCCCGGTGCTCACACTCCCATTGGTCAGATTCCTGCTCTCCACCATGATGCCGACAATAAGATGGGAGCGGGAACTCTCCATATTCATCTCTTGGGAAACATGCACCACAAAAAAGGCCCTGGATGGATTTTGATACACTGTGGCTTGCTGATGTTCAGCTTTTCCCTCAAATAAACCTCACAGATAGCCGTAGTTAGGGCTGCAACTAATAATTATTTTCATTATTGAATAATCTTCAGATCATCATTTAGATTCATTAATATCACTCATTAATATTCTATTGCTCCCTCTTACTAAAACATTAGGTGCATGCTGTAAGGACTCTGATGACCCCTGTGCATCTATAAAACAATGTTGCTCCTCTTCCTACAGTATACTGATTAACAGTGTGGCTGCTCTGTCCGATAATGATGTCCCGAGCTGCCGTCCCCTCACACTGACTGTAACTAACACGATTAATCCAAACCATTTAGCAGGGCCCTGTGTGAAATCAGGGCGGCGTGGCATGGTATAGTGAACTCACTGGTGGCAGAGATGTGTCGGTTGGCGCAGGCCTGCTGGAACAGAGCGTAGAGCTCCTGGGCACTGGAAGCCTCCTTTGTCTCTGCTCCTTGGGCGAACACAACCCCCTTTCGGTTCCTCTTGATCTCCACCCTCCTGGCCTGGCCATGGGACTGGGGCTGTGCATGGGCCTCACCAGCCAGGCTCACAAAGAGATCCTGCAGCCTGTCGTTGTACAGCTCCAGCATATAGGCCGAAACCTGAGGTAAAAGGATGAAGAAGCAAGAAGGAAGGATGAGGAGGATGGGGACAGAGAGGAAGAAAGTCGAGGGAGGTAAGAGAATAGAGATGATATGAGGTTCTCATTATTTGAGTAAAATCTAAGATCTTTCCCGTCTCCCAAATAAGATCTAATTACATTGGTGACACTGCCTGTTACCTTGAAGTCAAATTTAGTGCTGTTCTCCCGTATCATATCAAATATGGCATTAAAAGATCTCGGCATGATCCCGGGGTTATTCTGTTCCTTGTCCCCCACCATGGTGAAGGTCTTCCCTGAGCCTGTCTGGCCATACGCAAAGATACAGACGTTGTAACCATCGATAGCCGACTGGATCAACCTGAGGGGGAAAAATATCCTAAACTGCTGAGCTGACAGCATTTAAACATCTGTACTTTGATTACAGACCTATGTGACTGAGGTACTTTTACTCCAGGCACAAATTTGTACTACGATCAGAGCTATCATTTGTAAATTCATGGTGGATCAAAGATACACATTTGGGCCCATTATATGGGTGTTATGGTACATTTGTGACTGTATTGGGCCCTGATTAGGAAGCATAATCTAACCTGTTGGTGTCATGAAACAGGTCTTCCTGAGAGGCTTCAGCACTGAACACCTTGTCAAACTGAAACTCCCTCGGCCCACGAGGGGCTTCCACAGTGACAGAGTAATCATCTATTTTCTCCACAACAATGGCTCCACCCTGCGCATCCTCGGTTCGGCTCACAGGTCGAATCCGACAAAACACTCTGATTTTACCTAAGAAAAAAACATAAAACATGAAACCTTAACAGCCTCATAAAACTGAGGATTAAACTGAGAAGGCCCTTACTTTTTGGGGATTAACTTCATACAAAAACATTTAATGTTGACTAATGAGTACCTTTCATGTCTTCCACCATATTGTAGTACTTCTTCCTCATTGTCCTTTCTGAAGTGTAGTTCTCAATTGTTTTCTTTTTCTCTTCTTTAACTTGCTTTAGCTTGAGAGAAGAGCATGATAACACACAGCTAAGACACCGATGAATAGATGTAAAATGTAGCTATTTGGACTAGATAGCTTACTAAAATTCCTTAATAATCCCAAAACATTTCACTTTATGCATCTGAAAACTTAAAAACCTATAGAAAAGTAAATGGATTTGCTACAATGTATTCAAGGTGTCGATTCTCAGACACTAATACATCCAGTGTGTGACAGCTGAATGCACTCAAACCATTATATAACAGTTGCAGGCATAATATGTGTGGTGCTTCATCAACCCATGTCCCACCCTAAATCTGGGACTCATCAAATTCACTACTGATATCATTATAGTGGTTAAGTAGTTATATTTACGTAAATTGAAAGGGAAGGCCCACGTCTTCTGGTATACACGTTTCTTGTTTTAATATAGAGGGCAGATGGGAGGTTACCATCCCTGTTTTACCCCTGAGACCTGACCTGAGATTTTGACCAACCTGACCCTGCAGCAAGAGAAGTTGCTGACCAACACTCTTCACTCCCTCTGTGGTTCGGATTGTTCCTCGTCCCAAGATGTTCTCCAGTTCTGAGACTGCATCGCAGTCTGAGCAAAACAGAAATTCTAACCACTAATACAAGTGATGCACCTTAGACTCAGTGAGCCAAAACATAGCACAGACACAGATGGATACATTTGTTACGAGACTGATGTACATGAAAGTGACCAGCTTTTGAAAATTCAAGTATTACAGTTACTGGTAAAAGGAGAACATAGGAGAAGATTGCCTTGCCTAACAGAAATCCAACCCCCTCCAGCAGCCAATAGAATCAAACAAGGCTTCAGCCAATGATGTGCCGTTTTCGCCCTTTTCACTTTCACCACGAATCCTGCTCCCTACCAAAAATCCAGAGCTTGCTTCACTGGTAAGTATTGAAGTTATTGACGTTATACTGTTTAATTAAATACAAAATACTTGTTGGTTAATGTGTAGCTAAGCTACTATATCTGTTATAACTTAAGAGAAACCAAAATCAGTATTAAAGTTAACAAGGTAACTGGCTAATGTTAGCTTGCCAGCTACATTTTTGCAGAAATTCAAGGTAATACAGAAGAAATACAGTTGATATTATTAGCTACGAGTGATAAATGCACTAGCCTTTCTGACAGAAATACAGTTATCATTAGCTAAGAGTGATAAATGCACTATTATATTAGTTAATCATATTATGTGTATTTCATTGGCTGAAGCCTTGTTTGATTCTATTGGCTGCTGGAGGAAAGGGGTTGGCTTTCTGGCAGAAGGCCTTCAAGGCAAACCTTTTCCAAGTGCGTAAAAGGACTGCTGAATCCATGTGATGTGAATATAATCATTCATTTACCATTGGCAATATATTTAGGGGATTTAAGATATTTATTTACCATTTATTTCAGGGCTTTCTCCGGTTTTGATGCAGTCCAAAGCCAATTGAGAGACCTCGTACCCCCTCACTGTTTCTTGTAGTAAAGACAAAGTTGACTGATATTCATCTAACCTGAAAAGTAGAAGAAAATCATTTGAATGGTTATTATTATTATTATTATTATTCAGATAATAAAAGGAATGAAGGCAATATAAAAATTGGCTCAGTTTAACCTGCCACTTTTACATTGAGACTGGCTGTGACTTTTCCAACCTATATAAAGTCATTTATTTTTCACATCTGCAAACTGTTTCCATGATCTCTAACCCCTCTTGGTCAGTGGTCTTGTCCTCTCTGCTATTACTGTCTTTGGCCATCTGTAGGTGGTTCAGTTTGTCCCTGGCTTCGACCAGAGCGATCCGGTTCTCCTCAATCATCTGGTCCAAAGGAGCTCTGGTCTCAGCCACTGCACTGCAGATAGCATGAGCCTAGAAAACAAAGCAGCCATATGGTATCAATAGAACAAAGTCATAACAACAGGGTGATGTCCAAGAAAACAGAATGAAGTATTTTCTGTCACCAGCAAAACATAGGATGTCATAATTCAAATGATTTGATACACATGCTGTTAGCAGATAGTTTGCACATAATTTAATAGTTGAATAGCACCTTGTGTATGACAGTGGGAAGCAGAATGCTGCAGGGAGGCTGAGGGATGGGGCTCCTCTCTGCCTCCAGCAGCTCAGTGATCTCTCGCTCCCTCTGGCACAGGCTCTCTTTCAGCTCCTCCAGACGGGCTTTAGCCCCCTCCAGTGGCTGATCTGACTCATTGCAGGCCTGCACACAGAACCACCTCAAAGGGTCAGACCGCCCAAATCCCCAAAAACATGTACCCCCAGGTATTAGGCCATGCAGATAGTTTTGTTTTCATCTGCTGTCTGCTGATGTTTGAGATATCCACCTCTGAAACTTCTGCTACCATCCAAATACGTTATTTGAACATGTATTATCAGATTGTTAGTCTGTCCCAGTCTTTGTAATGTGACCTAATGTGATATTTTGTCCCTCTGAATGTGTCTCAGAAGGTTTTTGTTGGTTGCTTTGTTGATATGTTGATATGTAATCATATCATGTACCTTAGATATGAGCAGCAGGCTAACATGGTAACTAAATCCAACCTACCACAGTCTGTTGTTGTGCTGAAAGCCCTTTGTTCTCTGAGCTTTCGCCTTCCTCAGCGGCTTCCTGCTGCTCCTGCGATGAGACCATCAACATTTCTTGGACCTTCCCAACTTCCTGTCTGGCCATTTGCAGCTCCCGTAGTGCTGTTCAGTGTCACAGGGCATGAATACAGGTGTTATAGGTCAATGAGTTTGCAGGCACACATATCAATGAATGCATGCAGACTCACTGGAGGCCTGGTGGCTGTGCAGGGCATCCAGCCTGTTGGAGAACAGTTCCATCATTTTGCTCTAAAAGAAAGACAGGAACAAAGTTAGTCCAATGATTATGTTGCCTGTTATGCTCAAATATGGCCACAAGGATGCACTCCAGTTCAGAGGAAGACGTAAGAGTTTATGAAGCCTGCCAGATTCCTATCCAACCTTTTCTCTGTGCCACTGCAGGGCCTCCTCTTTACTCCTCCTCCTCTCAGCTCCCTGCTCTTCCAGCAGCTGCTTGTTCTGTGCAGTCAAGGCCTGTAGGAAACAGGACCAGCCAAGGAGAGAAATACATATAAAGCTCTAACGATTCAACTATGTGCTCTGTAAGTTGTGCACCAACATGACTGATTAATTAATTCCAAAGTTTGAAGGAGAGATCGGAGAGTTTGACTGTGTTGTTGAACTTTACCACCAGTGAGAACAAAGTGTGTCACAAGAGAACTGCAGGATTTGCAGCAGAATAAGCCAGATATTTAGATAATACAGGACAAAATAGGACAAGGAGTTGCATGGGTTTGAAATAAGAGAGACACTTAAGTAGGAGATGGTGATGAGGAAGAGATGGACTAATGAGCCTCACTGACCGCCACTCTGCTCTCCCAGTCAGCGTTCTTCTTCTCCACCTTCTCCTTGTAGAGGTCCAGGATTCTCCTCAGAGTGTTCAACTTGTTCTGGTAATGAGATCTGATCCTCTGCACCGTCCACTCCTGATCACACAATAAGATCTGCATTACTGTTATGTGTTAGGGCTCTCACACACACACAGACACACATACCCGTGTCCTCACCTGGTTCTCTCGTGCTGTGATCTGAAAGTTCTCCTCCAGCTCCTGCACCATTTCCAGGTGCCTTCTCTTCATTGCTTCTATGTCCTCGGCTATCTGTTTTGGAGCGTATACAACACACAAACACGTAAACCTCACATATACATAATAGCATCCTGGTAGCTTATCCTGATCAAATGCCTTCCAGGGTCACACAACAGCATCAGGGTAGCCATGTGAGGGTGATGAAGAACACAACATAGAGTCTGACAGTGTCTTCATTGTGCGTCTGCAGGCCCTCTCACTGAACAACTGGACACAGCTCTAAGTCACAAGTCTAAACAATATTCACTGTTTCGTAAGAAGTGAGTTTGGAGTCATAAATGTTATTCAATATGTATCTCTGGTGGTATAGGCCTATTCTGTTATAAAAAGACACAGTACTTGTTCTGTGCTGCTTTCCTGTGACGATGCTCATTATTTTACCTGAGTGATGCAGAGTTCAGCTGACTCGTAGGGGATATAGATTTTGACATCTTGGGACCTCTCAGCTTCTGCAGCCTGACCTGCATCACTGCTGTCTGACAGCTGTGATTCTGATGAGCCTGTAGAAATAACATGCTGGAAATGACCGTTCAGTTCAGAGCAGTCCTGCTGTGAAATTGATAGTCAGTAGAAACCTCAGCCTCCATGGCTTCTATATACCTGCAGTATCTTTCATCATCATCCTTCTCCACTAGCACCCCACCCTTCCCTCTACACAGACACACACACACAATATCACCCCTCCTCCTCCACATATTTCTTCATCATTTTACAGCACCTTGGTTGACCTCTTGTCCAGGGTGTTTTCTGCAATCTGCACCGATCCAGCGCCTGAACGCAGCCCACTTCTTCATCCAAAGAGTTTTGTGATGAACGACAGCTTGAACAACGAAGCAAACGTTTGGGAACGTTTGAAAACAGCTTGGGGAGTGGAGTAACAGGCAAGGGAAAGAAGAGTAACAGCAAGTCTTCTAACACATATTCTTCTATTGCCTAATAGTGCAATGTAGTGAATGTGCTATTTAATTCAAATTGCACCACAGCCCCATTAATAATAAACAGTCTGCAACTGAGAAAAACAAAAGTATTCCAGCAATCCAGAGAATTAAAATAATGATAATAATGAAAATATTTCAGTCATTTAATTGGAGATAACTGCAAATATTCAATTACATAATCATAGTACTGTACAGATGAATGCTCCAGCTGTGTGTGTGTGTGTATGTGTGTGTGTGTGCGTAATTGTGCTCAAACCCTGACTAAATTCTGATTATAACCGATAACTCTCAAAAGTGAACAAACCAAAGGAGTAAAGTCAAAATAAAGTCATTCAATTTGTTCCCTTGCCAGTTTTTCCAATGAAAAACAGATCTGTACAGTATATTTGTTTATAACGCATTTATCATTTTATTGTACGTGGATGCAGTCTTAAAATAAAATAAAACACGTAAATCTCAGTGAAACCATTTACATTTTATTGATCAGATTTAAAACATGTTTTACATCTTTATGATGAGTGATTAGCATGCAGTTTATTGTCTATTAACATTTCTGAATATTACACTCAAAATGTAGATAATTTCAATAGTTGTATTAACTTTCTAGTTAACCAAGTAGTTAGTCCCTGTTTATTTTCATTTTCAAGTGAATCCATCAGTGTGGTCAGGCTTATTCAAAATATCGACACATTCTATGAAATGCCTGTCTGAATATTTCATCACTTTCTGTCTCTTACACTCCCACTCTCTCCCCTCTTTGTTTCCTCATACAGGAATGTGGGTGTGCCGTCATGCTGTTACTTTTCTCGCAGAAACTCCTTTTAGTAGAGAAACAGAAATTATGTCAGGGAGTACAGAGAAAAGTTGGTAGGATAAAAAAACACTCGGGTTATCTGCTGTCTGAGCTTGCAGAGGGTGAACCCAAAGGCAGAAGGCAGACTTTAAACTGGTTTGGTTTGCATTTGGTTATGGGGTTAAAGTTCATTAGATGCAAGGTTAGAATTGTTATATTATTTATCTTGTGTAAGGAACTGTGAAAACTACAGTTTACACCCCCGTTATTGTGTGCGTGTGTGTGTGGATCTACTGGTCTGACCTGCTGTGCGGTCCTCGTACTGCTCAAACTGTGTGTTGCGAATTATTGGACATGGCCTCTCATCCGTCAGCTCTGGTACGCTGCCCGGTAAATCCTCCAGCACCTGCGATGCCACTGGGACCCGTCCAGGACGCAAGGACACCACAGGGTCCTCAAGGCAGGCAGATCTGTTAGTTGTCTCCCAGGCGCCTGAGAAAATTTTTACATGCAGATGATGCATAATGTGAAAAGCAAATTCAGATACATGGTATGGACATAGAAAGAAATGAAGGACAGGGTAAGCGTTTTACTCCTGGATTCCAAACACGAAGATAAACTGTTGATGCATGAAGTAAATTAACATAAAACAGGATGTAGATGACCATTTCAGATGAAATGCTAAAAAGAAGCTGCAGCAGGAGAACAGATAGCTTTCAGGCAATGAACACATCTGGACAGAAGATGGTGGAGCTTACAGTGATATAATGCAGCCATGAGGCCATTCTTTATATATCACACACACACACCCACACCCACATGAAACATTTTGGCGTCCATTTCCGCGACAGCTAGACCTGTTCAGTTTGACACCAACTGTGTTGCTACTGACAGTAAAGATAGGTGTGAACTAGCAAGTCTGGTTCTAGTGGATCCTGCTGGCCTTCATATCCAGATCTCAAACCACACCCTGCCAGGAACTATGTGTTATGTTAGTCAGATACACTGATCGCTCCGCTGCTTCACAATAGAGGCAGCCAAGCAGCTGAAATATTTAAACCTCGTCTAACTTCACCTGTCTGCCTATAACACACTCATCGCCCAGAAAAACTTCGTTTTACAACATGTAATCTGATATCTGATACAGAAATGAACACAGATGAATACACATGCAGATGAATATAAGCCATTGCAAAGGTATAGGTGTTTATTAGTTGTTGGTGTGTTTTACACTCACGTTGCTTGCCTGCAGGGGCCACAGAGTGTTGTCTCCCTACTTTTTTTCCCAGGAAGGTCAGTGAATAAGATCCATTCTCAGCTCCAGAAGAGTTCACATACATTGTGTATGTAACTGTGTGCTGGCTGTCACTACTGTTCCTGTGTCTGGTCTTTGTAGGCAAGCATATGCCGCTGGATCAGTCCAATCTCTGCAGAGAAAAGAAGGTTAAAATCATTTTTTTAAGCCACAATGATCATAGAAAGATGAAAAGTTTTAATTTATATGCAACTGAGAATCCCAGAATAATTTAATCTTCATTACGAACTCTTGTTCAACCCTCAAACTATTTACAGATGTAAAAAAGCACACGCAGCAGATTCACTCAGGGACTGTAATCCTTTTGTCAGCCTCTCAGAGCTACTATAAGCTACAAGCTTCTCAACAGGAAAAACTGAAAATCCCAATGTTTGTGTCTCTTTTCAATCTCCCTGATTTCACAGTACTGTACAAGAACAAATATTACATGTCACTTTGGTACAATGCCAGTTATTTTACTAGATACAGTGATTTGAATTGACTGAAAACTGAAATGTGTGAAATGCAAAGTGAGCCACACTGCCGTGAAACTGATGTATACAATCCAAAATGTACATATGGGTTAATCATAAAACATGTTCACTTCCAAGAGATTAGAAAACATGACAAAACTGCACAAAAAAAGAATAAAAAATGGCTTGATCATAAAAAGAACTACCTGGTCTGGGAGCAGATCAAATCCCTTCAGTGTGATTCAGTTCAGTTTGTGTGCTGCTATGCAGACCAGGAGCAGGACCAGGATCTCTTAGGGGAACCAAACTCTCAACAGTCTTTAAATATTAAACCTGCAGAGGTGGAGTTTCACCAGGTACTGGCTTAAACCCCACAGAGCCTGCAGGTAAAAAGATGCCCTAAACAGTCCTCGGGTTTCCCGTGCGTAAGATAGAGATTGTAACTGGATGCTCTCTCACACTCACAGACACACACATATAGTTCATACACACACTCACGTCAGTCGGTCTCTCTTGTCTCTGTTTGTTTTCATGGAGACCCCACACTTTCCTCAGTTGTTAGGGTCAAGAGAATAAGGCTGAAATACGTCTCCTACATCCAGGTGAACTGCACTGAGGAGTATCAGGAAATTATCTTCATGCAGGTTTGTTGTGATGAAGAGAACATCAGATGTTCTGGTTTATAGAAATTTGCTAAAGTACTGTGTCCATATACCTCCTAAAGTATAGTTTTAATTAATTAACATCAATTGCATGGTCATTGCTGCTGCTGATTAAAGGTAATGTACTCTCTTGGCCTGTTGTTCATGGTCAGGCCCTTCTCTGATGATTTACTTTATTTTTTAGACCAAGAGACTCATTGGGAACATTTGGACCACAGCTTGAGCATCTGTTCAACACACCGTACTTAGAGATAAATCCACCCATAATGCCACTTTAATGAAAATACAGCTTTGCACCCTCCTTTCTTTTTCACAGCAGAAAAAGGATGTCTTTCAGCATGACAAATGTTTGTATGGACGTCATCAAGGGCCTGTGAAGTCTTGATTGTTTAGATTTTCACTTATAGTGTGATGAAAAAGTATGACTGGGCTTGAATGACACAGTCATCAGTCAAATGTGTCATTTTCCTGGCTGTTAATCTCAGCAGTGTGAAAGCGTTACACTTCTGTTATTCTGTTATTGTCATGACAACATGGCACACCTTAAAGAAACTCATTTGAGGACTGTTAAGGTCATCTTTGCTCAGTCGCTCCTACAGGTAATGTAATGCTGATGAACACTGGGACATAGATCAGGGATTTCACAGATCGATACATAGTGAGCCATGGATTCATTTGTTGTTTAAAGTAACCTCCTGATAACACGTTTACACTAGGACAGATAACAGCAGGAATGTCAAAAGGTAGATTCCAACATCATTCTGTCTTCTGGCAAACAGCAATAACATTTAATTATTCCTTTTGCTAGGGATACTCTGGATTCCAGCTGTGAATACATTACCTGTGCAACGGGGAGGACAGATGAAAAAACCTGCATATGTATCCATATAGAGCCCTAAACACCACACAAATAAAGCTTTGCATAAGAGTTACATTTACATTTACTACACTGAGCTTCCATCAAACACATCAATAGATGCAAATGGGCCACACACACTGAGTGACAGAACAATAGACTACTTTATCAATTAGAAAAAACAGCAAAATCACAGTTAATCTCTGATATATGAAGCTTGTAAAAAATAATAGAATAGATAATAATAAACATAGCAAATTAAACATTACAATAAATAGTAATTCCTCTTTAGAAATATATTAGGAATATTGCATTAAAAACCCCATCATAAGTACAAAAGTATAATAAAGTGAGGCATCATAAACCATTCCCCGGAGTATTAATGTTAGTGTTAGAGTAAGTTAGTAAGCAGCGTGATTTGAAATGGTTTGGTTTGAAATCTGCTGAAGAAACTGTTCCTAGCTTTTAGCTTTGTTCCTTCGCGTTTTGGACGCAGCTCCGTTGCGCTCCGCTGAGGCAGGCAGCGGTTCAGTCCAATGGCAGCTGTGAAGGAGAGTATGGGCTGGACCCGTTTCTAGGTGGGGTTTATCGTGGGTATAAATATACTGTCGCTGTAGCTACAACACCCCTGGAAACTCAGTGAGACAAACTTTTCCCCTCTAAGGCCACACGGTAAGTCATTTCCTTCGATAAAAATCTCAGATCTGTTCTCCAGCTTCTGGTTTGAGAGTTTGGCGAAGTTTGGTACGAGATTTGTTAGCTTTAAGTCCCAGCTTCCTCAGGTTATTGATGCAGTCTATGTAGGTGTGGTTGGGAGAGCAATTTTTGGATTTGCACATTTAACGCAAGTAAAGTGTTATGCTGGTTAAATTACGAAGCAGAGTTGTCACTCAGTATCAATATTAAAGCACATTAAAGGAGATTGGGTCCATAAGCTAGCCTACAATATACTGTATATATGAGAGTTTAACGTGGGTGTGGCCAGGCAGCCAGTCTCCACATGCTTGCCATTACGGAAAACCACCTATTATAAACCTACAGTAAATATGCAGAAAGGCTTGTTCTCTCCAGGAGTGGATGGAGGAATGTTTTTATGTCTTTCTTTCTTTCTTTCTTTCTTTCTTCTGCTAACAAGTTTAATAGATAAGAACTTTATCCAATCAATAAAAGAGTGATAAAATGTTCTTTGAACACCATCTAGAATGTGTTCAGTGGACTTTGTTTTATTTTATCTTAAGATCCTCCACTCTTTCTCACAACAGACTTGCAGACTACTTTCTAAATGTGACATGGATCACATCAGTGCTAACATCTTCTTTTCTCTAATGCTGTACTCTACCCCTACAGACAGACTTCAGCAGTCCCACCATGTCTTTCATCCAAGCCTTCTTGCAGCAGACCGTCTATATTGGCATGCCCGATGACTCAGTACGTAACTCTGTGGTTCTGTTCCAGTTGCTAAGGCCAACCACCCTGTTTTTTCCTTTTTTTTTCTCTTCCTGTGGTATGTTAGGGTGGAAAAATTTATCAGGCAGAGTTCAGAGCAAGGGAGAGGGAGAGAGAAGTGTAGAGGATAGCGAGGGAAAGGAATGAATGAGTGGGAAGTTTAAAGGTGGAAGGAAAAAGAAGAGGGGCAGAGCAGAAATATAAGATAAGAACAGCTATTAAAGTGAAAGGGAGCCTGGAGTATAAAGATTTCATGCAGTGAGAAAGATGACCTTACTAAGTCTTGTGAGTGTGTGACTCATAGAAGGAATTTGCGCCCCTCCCTTTATAAACTCTGAAAACAGAACAAAAAGCTACTTCTGCTTTCCCTGGTTTCTTAAAGCGGACTATGGGAAAGTTGCATGAGGTTATCCTGCATGCTTTCAGTCTGTGCTCTCCGACGCTCCAGTCATTGTTCAGTTCATTCCAACAGGGGCGTGTACAGGCATTTTAAAGGGCACCGTCATGATCTTTGGAGGCATGGAGGAGTAGGGCCAGAGACTGCCAGGGCAGGGGACATACAATTTGTCTGAATGATCTTCTTTTATGTCTTTTGTATGTCTTAAGCTGGAAGATGGATGCAGGTGATGTGTAAGGGGAGAAAAGGCTGTGATTTTTTTTAAAGAGCACTTTTGCAGCCCACCTCATGCACACCATTAAGCAGAACTCAAATATTTACCCAAACACACATTAATCTGTGTTGTGTCTCTCAGGTCCTAAAGAACGAGGGGACGGTGACTCCAGCGCTCAATTTCAACCCCAGTGAAGATGCAGCAGTCTTGGACAAGGCCATCAAGGCGAAAGGTGATCTTAAAATGCACACAGGGAAGCTTTGGAGCTTGCGTGAACATGTTTTGGCTTTGCAATGTGTCTCTGTTAGAACAATGACATGCCTTTCTTTGCTGTAAGAACTTTAACACCCTCTGCTGGCCATCATGCACCATTACTGCCTGTGGGAGAAAGTCTCCCTCTTCTCTTTGTATGGGGCCCTCACACTGAAGTGTGAATACTATAAGAAATGTAATCTCTGAATTATATCAGATACTGATATCAGATATATTCATACAGATGGAGATGATAATAGAAATGATGATTTTACTTAACAACACGCCCTTTGTGCAGGTGTTGATGAGAACACTATAATTGAAGTTCTGGTCAAAAGGAGCAACGCGCAGAGGCAGCAGATCAAAGACGCTTACCAGAAGGCCATTGGCAAGGTAATTAGACTTAAATCAAAGATGTTCATAGCAATTAGGTAGACACACTTGTGTAATTGTGTTTGTGTGTGTGTACATTTTGTACACACTCACACACAAACACTATATTTACTCACCCCTCGTAGCCTCTGGAACCAGCACTGAAGAACGCTCTGAAGGGAGATCTGGAGGAAGTGGTGTTGGCTCTGCTGAAAACACCGGCCCAGTACGATGCCCAGCAGCTGAAACTGGCTATGAAGGTACACACACACACACACACACACACACACACACACACACACACACACAGATACAAACGGTCTCACTTAATAGGAACACTGATATAAATGTAGAATGACTCTGATGCTCAGAAGCACATTTGAGGCAAATGCTTTGGCCTCACCATCATCTGTTATTTTTGGTGCATAATCCACCCACTTCCCATATTCATGTATTGTTTTCTTAACTGGAGGGTAAAAGGAGTGTTTTGTTTGAATTGGGCCAGTGAAGAACAAGTGGTGTTTCTCTGTATCAATCTATCTATCCATGCATCCCCTTCTCAGGGTCTGGGCACAGACGAGGACACCCTGATAGAGATTCTGGCTTCACGAAACAACAGAGAGATCCTGGACATAAAGAAAGCCTACAAGGAAGGTGCGTGCCAACATATTTTAAGCAACAACCTTCAGTTTCATCAAGCTGGTGTTTGGAAATAGAACTTGCATATGACAGTGGAAAATTACAGCCTCTGGGATATGGGAGAAGGTTTAAACATTAAAAAAGCATTTTGGACATAATTTTATATCCATGATGTTTATGTTGTGGTTTCTTTGCCAAGACTACAAGAAGGAGCTGGAGAACGACATCAAGTCTGACACTGGAGGAGACTTCAGGACTGCCCTCCTTACACTCTGCAAGGTACGTCCACGCTTGCTTCTTGTCTCATGGTGTGTGTCTCATGCTGTATTTGTCACAGGATTTTGACGACACATTTTGTACAACAAAACAAAAACCTGTCACAGCACCAGGATGCATTGAGTTCTGAGGCAACATAACGCTCCCTACTGTAGCTGCTACAGTGACAGTGATTTATAAAAACTAAACAAACTCACTCCCTCGATACACACAAACATGCTAACACAACACAAGTTAACAATTGGGCTTTTTATGGCTTTATATTTGGACATCTTACAAGGGCAAATGCACAGTACAAACTCAATAAGCTGAACATCTGTTACATTTAAAATGAAGCCAAAAGCTGCATTTTGATAAAAATGATGAGAAATGCGAACTTTGATGACAATAAGCAGCAGAATGTCTGCATTAAACAGTCTAGCGGGTAAATTAATCTCACATTCAGCCTTTTTCTTTGTGCTTATTCTGCTTTTTAAAGCTTGTTAATTGTTTTCACTATCTGTTGGATAGACCATTAATAATTAAGCAACATTTTCCATCATATTTCTGTTGCCATTACCACTTTTTTTGCACAATCAAATGTAGAAATGTAGAGAACTGTGTGATTGAAAATACCAATAATTCTAACATCCAGAATATATTTTATGGTACAAACACTATGTGCAACTATAAATGAGGACTGCTTTAAAATATAAATAGAGCAATGACATCACATGTCCTATTTGAGTCAATCACAAAGTAGAATAGAGTAACACAGATTCTAATCTAATTTCATAGTACACAATTCCATAATAAGTCAGGGTTGCACAGCATGTATTCAGAGTAGATCCTTAGAAGAATAAGCTACAGTGTCACACAGCAAACTGAAGTATGTTAAGTGTAATGCCTAGGTCCTCCCAACCCTTCCCTTCCTGTCTTTGTAGATGGTCAACTTCTACTACCTATGGTGTGTGGACTAAATTAGTATTTGCCAATGAAATAATTTCTTACACTTTTAAAGTACTGGTTGCGTTCAGCACTGTTAAGTTGTCCCGTTTGTCTTCATCCCAGGCCGGCAGGACTGAAGGAGTTAATGAGCAGCTGGTTGACAGTGATGCCAGGGCTCTGTACGAGGCCGGGGAGGGGAGGAAGGGCACAGACTGCTCCGCCTTCATTGACATCCTCACCACCAGGAGTGCCCCTCATCTCCGTAGAGGTTAGCTGGCTCGACATCCTGTTCAGTAAAATCTGTTTTCTTTCACTGTTCGTTCCTGTCAGATCTGACACCACTTCCTCTCCTTTCAGTATTTGAGAGGTACTCAAAGTACAGCAAAGTGGACATGGCCAAAGCTATCGACCTGGAGATGAAGGGAGATATTGAAAGTTGTCTCACAGCAGTAGGTAAAGGCGCAAACCTCTACTCTAACTTTATTACCTGAGCATTCATCCAGTGATTTATTAACGGACTTGATTTAACCTTGAACTATTTTTTTTAAATAACCGTAGTGAAGTGTGCTGGAAGCAGGCCTGCGTTCTTTGCTGAGAAACTCAACCTGTCCATGAAGGTACAGTATGTATAGGCTCACAAAATCATAAAAAAAGAGAAACACAGGCAGGATACTGCTCCTGTTGCCCAGAGACCTTCCCTTACTGACTATTTTCTGCCCATCAGGGTAAAGGTACCCGCACACATATCTTGACCCGCATCATTGTGAGCCGCTCTGAAATTGACATGAAACGGATCAAGGATGAGTACAAGAAAAACTACGGCAAAACACTCTACCAGGATATTCTGGTGAGCAAGCATCTGACCACTGATAATGACAAAAGACCCATCCTAGATGTCAGAATCGCTCAGGTTTTTTATGGTATACATGTTTTGTTTTTTTCCTTCAGGATGACACTAAAGGAGACTATGAGAAGATTCTGCTTGCTCTCTGTGGGGGTGACTAATAGCCAGTGATCAGTGGGATCAAGGCTCATACAACTGAAGATCCAGCTGTGGAAAATCACCTATAATCTCTTGACACATATTGTGCCCTATGTTCTTGTTGACAACTGACGAGACAGTCTTTCTTTGTGACTTTCATGACATTTAGAAGATATTGGCAGCAATGAGCAAAGATTAACATGGAGTTGGCACTGCTTCAGCAGATATTTTAGTTATTTCTTTTCATTCAGACAGACTTTACACTCATTATATTCTCATATCTAGTCAGGGCAGCTGCTAACAGATGTATACAGATCACCATGTGCTAACAATATTCAGTGGCAGCAGTAGGCCTACCCTTGAAGGATCTTGAACATCTTGCAAATAAAAGCTTTTTGTATGAAGGCCCATTGGTCTTGGTTCTTTGCACATGCACATACAGTACATACCAGACAGACATGAACCTACCAGCAATAAGATGTGTTGCCAAATAGTTCATCACCAATCATATTAGTACTTACCATTATATAGAAAAAATGGATTTAAAAAAAATGAAGCACAGGCAATGGCATGTTTTGGCTCAGAATCCACTGCAAATCCATAATCTAGAAATTATAACGCAACACATTTAACACAGCAGTCTCAATGTGCAAACTAACATTGACGTAGAAATTTCTGTAATAAAGTGAATTCAACAATAAACAGTTCTTTCAGGGTTTTATTAGGCCTGCAGTTTCTCGTATGCATACGGGGCTCATGCCTTCATAAAACAAAGACCACAGAATGAAGTTTACACTCATGTTTATAGACAGATCAAGGGAGGATGCTTGATTTAAGGCCTTACACACCGAAGGTCAAACTGATCTGCACACAGCCTTGTATAGTTAATTCATAAAATATAAAATAAGAATAATATAAGCAGTAAATACAGAATTTCGACCACACTCCTTAAATACAAATTTATGGTAGTACTTTATGTACTAATGTAGTCTCTTCTTTTGATGCCACTTTCTACTTCTGCTCCACTACATTATTGTACTTTTAACTCCACTATAATTATTTGTCAGCTTTAGTCACTAGTTACTTACAAATTCTGATTTTTGCATACAAAACATACAAAGAGCTTTTAAATGATGATGTTTTGTTATAAACTAAACTACCCAAAAGTTTACACAAGTACAGCTGAAACGATTAGTCGATGAAAATTAATTGGCAACTATTTTGATAATTGATTAAGTCATTTTTAATGTAAAGATGCCAAACATTTCATGCTTCTCAAATGTGAACGTTTACTGCTTTTCCTTTAAATTATTTTAATTAGTTTTTAATCATTTTGAGGTTGGGACTATTGGTTGTCACTTTGATCTCTGGGTCATTTTGACGGCTTTTCTCACTAGTTTAGAAGTTTACAAACCAAACAATCAATCGAGAAAATAATCAGCAGATTAATCCATAATAAAAATAATCATTAGTTGCAGTTCTACATAAAACTACATAAAACATAAAAAATATTATATATTTTAGTGAGATTAGGGGACCTAGGGTTGCCAGGTTGAATAATTAAAATATTATTATTACTGCATTGTAATAGCCGGCAATTTATCAAACAGTTAAAGATCATAGATAGAAAGCAGGTACTGGGGCTTTTACATTACAAATATAAAACAGACACAACCCCCTCTCGGTTTGCCATATGCCGAAGGGGGATTGCTGTCATAGAACCTGGCAACCCCATAGCTCATACAGAGCGAAACTATAAACAAGCGGAGCACCTTATCCGGTTTGCTAAGGCTAGCCTAACCAACTTTCTTTCCCAGTATGTGTTAAGATTTACCTCATAGCAGATACGGAACTATATTTGTGATTGCAACAAACCCCCCAATAATATTGACACGCTGTACAAATGTGTTCGTTTACTAAGAAGCTTCGCATGACAGCAAGCTAGCCAGCTAACGGTAGCTAGTCAGTCAGTTTGGCAGAAAACTTAACTGTTGTACCTGTCAGCAAAATGTCAACGGTTCAAAGTCACGTTTGTGTATTGATACAAATTAAATGATGAAAACACATGTGTTCACCGTAATACTAAACATGTTCATGTACATAAGTCATTTGACATTGAGGAGCTAACCGTAGCCAGGTTAACGTTACTGGTAACTGAGCTGAGCAGAGAAGCAGTAAAACAGCAGCAGAGACGCATCCTTTTAAGGCTGCTTCCAGGAGCTGTGAAAGTCTTTAGCCTCCTCATATCTTCTACAACAAGATTATAAGTTCAACTCCAATTAAACTGAACCTCACACTGTGTTTTCATTTCAGGTCAATCAGTTCATCTGGATCAGCCAGTCCATTTGAAGTGCTCTCCCACAACCAAAATTAACGACAATGACCTAACCAATGCACCACTGGAGTGTCTGCTCAAACAAAAGAGGGTCTCTTTTTGAGGTAGATCATGAATGATAAACTAGTCTTCCTGGGCCTGCTGTACTTTGTCCAGGGCATCCCCTATGGTCTCCAGTCTTCCCTGCTTCCTGTTTACCTGCGTGGAGCTGGTCACTCCCTCACCCGCATCGGCTTCACCAAGATCCTCTACTTCCCCTGGGTCCTCAAGGTGCTCTGGGCCCCTTTGGTGGACCGGGTCGGCAACAAGCGTCGCTGGCTGGTGGGGACAGTTTCTGGGCTGGCTCTGACATGCCTCTCCAGTGCTGCCCTGGCCCCTGAAGCACATATCTGGGGAGTAGCAGGAACCCTGTTGGCCATGAACACCTTGGCCTCTGTACAGGATATTGCTGTAGACGGGGCCGCGGTGGGGTTGTTGAAAGGTCGTGGGGAGCTGGGGCTGGGCAACACAGCCCAAGTCGTGGGCTATAAAGCTGGATCAGTGTTTGCCGGAGGTGGGCTGCTGGCTGTGATTGACGTGGCTGGATGGAGCTGGATGTTTATGCTGCTGACGTTTGTGTACGCAGGCGTGGCTCTGTTTGTGTGGGGGGCCCCTGTGCTGGATGATGAGACTGTGAGGGGCCAGCAGGCAGATGGCAGCAGGAGGGGAGGACAGGGAGCAGACGCTATGAGGCCATGGAGGGTGTGGAGGAAGATGCTGGCGGTGCCCGGCACCCCTTGGACAGTCCTGTATGTGCTGACATACAAACTAGGTGAGTCTGATTAATAAGCAAACACTTTATTTATATTGAAATGAATAGACTCATAATTACTTAAATACTCAAGACCACAATATAATTAATTTTTACTTGTATATCTTTGCTACCATGGCTTAATATTAATAATGTCCATCACATTTTTCAAGGTGACGTCTTCAAATGTCTTGTTTTGTCCGACCAACAGTCAAAACCCAAAGATATTCAGTTTACAATGATATAAAACCAAGAAAGGCAGCAAATCCTCACATTGGAGAGGCTGGAACCAGAGGATGGTAGGTAGGTTTTGATTGATAAATGACTGAAATTATTAATCAATTATCAAAATAGTTTTTTCCACTTTCCACTAATTGATTAATCAACTAATTGTTCCAGCTCTAATTACATGCATACACTGAGTTCAAATGGTCATGGACACCAGTAAAGGAAGAAAGAGATGAGAGAAAAAGCACAGAAAAGATTAAATAGGAGCCCCTCTGCCTTTAAGTGGCCAGTTTATCAGCTTATCAGACAGAATTCCCGAAGCAATGAAAAGTTATATTTCCTGAAATGGTCCCTTTTTGTGCTTCTGCGCATTTCTTTAGTTGTGCTCCTGCCTTCTTGTAGGGCCCAGAGCTCACCACTAGATGTCTCTGTTGGTGTGTCCACGAAGACTGAACTCAGGAAGGAGTGTACTGAAGAAGTTAGGGAAGTAGACAATTCATAGTGTCTTAGCAGGTCCTGTATGTGCATTGGAAAATACAGGCCCTGCTAGGAAACAGCCGTTGTTTTTAATGTCACAGTTATAAACCTAAGGCACTTGAACGAGAATGCAATGCTAGTTTGAATGCATATTACGTTCATGCAGACAGTTTTGTATGTGGAGTTAGTTCCAGTAAGAAACTAACATTTTTGAATCAGTCAAGCCTATGTGTGGGAGAGAGAGTTGATATGACCAGAGTTTGGTGTTTGGTAGCAGAAGGGGATTATGTAAGGATTAGAGTGTCTTTGTGTCTGTTGCGTTCAGAAACTGAAATGGAAGACGGCACATCACGCTCGTGTGTGTGTGTGTGTGTGTGTATGTGGGTGGTGGGAATATAATTGTCTCCTTACATTTGCATAGTCTTTACTTGTGTATGTGCTCGAATGTATATGCCTTTGTTTTTAAATTGTGCGTGTGTGTTTTTGAGAGAGTGTTAAGGGTGGCTCAGTAATCGGATGAGCCCCAGCAGACAACACTACTAGACATAATATGAAGGCTGGCTGGACCCCCTAATCTGTCTAGGGAGCAGCACCCCCCTCCCCTCCAACACTCTCTCTGTTACCCTCGCACACACACACACACACACACACACACACACACACACTATCGGCTGATGCTCATGATTACAACAAGAATTACTTGTAAGTCTTTTCCGTGTCGTGATTGAGCTCTGTAGATTCAGTAACAGCCTTGTCGCCTGTTAGCATTTCCTGTTGTAGTTGTCTAAATCTTTGGGAAAAAAGGAGTGTGTAATATTTTAGATTAGGCCTGGATGTGCCAGTATAATTGCCTATGTGAGACAGTATTGTTTTTGTTGAAGGGGTGTGTGGGTATGTTTGTGTGAGGCTGGTAATCTGCCTGTCTGAACCCCCGTCTCTGCTTCACACACACTAACACACACAAGCACAGACCCCTCTCCCTCATCTAGCCCTCCAACACGGTGGCCAATCATGGGGAGCCTTGTGTATGAACTGTGACCCCTCTGCCACAGGCCACAGGCATGATGGGAGAACCATCTGGGTGGACTCGCAGGGACGGGCGGAGGGCGTGAGGTGGGAGGAAAGTAGGCACTAGTAAGAGAAAATGTGACAAAAGGGCTAGGAAAGTGGCAAAAAAAGGAGGTTTTGAGATTCAAATAAGCTCAAATGTTACACAAACATTCTAATATCATGTTGTTGTCATACATGGGGAAAGGAGTCCCGTTCACGTCTGTGCTTGCATGTTAAGTTGCTAAAACATCAAGCAATTATAGATAAAAATGGCAATCCTTATTATCTTTTTAGGTATATACATATACAAATATATAACATAATTATTTTACTGCACTTTTGTCATCTACAGTATATCAACACCCTAAATGCGTTGAATTAAAATGCTTTCTATTGCTACTCCTCAATTATTCTTGTATTATTATTTGCAATTAAGTACACATCCTGAGTGTAGGTGATGCTGCAGTGTTGCACACATCAGAGCTGGTTCTTTTTAAAGGTAGGGAGCCAGTAGCCCTGTGTGTTCGACAAGAGTTGTGATTGATGGTGAAAAGAGGTGGGCCCTGTTGGTAGCTTTCTCTGGGAATTGACCAGGTGGACGGAGGAATGAATGGATGAACACAAAAAAAGAAAAGCTTTGTCCCAATACTCCCTTTTTACCTTTTCCTCCAAAAAGACAGCTATGAGAGTTAATGGTTAAATGCACTCAGTTGCCAGTTCATTTGGTACACCTCATTGATATAAATGGGTTTGACAAAATATTAGGAACAGCTCTCATGTAATGCAATACAGTTCAACAGCACCACAAATAACAGCCTCCAAAATGACCATGAAGTTGAAACGACACCTCTGCAAATCAGTTTCAACAAAAACTGAGCGTTAATCTTCATCAAGGGAGGATTTATTGCAGAACTGTTGTATTAGACTGCATTAGTTTTAGCTATGTGGACCTAGTAAAACGGAGTGTATGCTGACCAGAATGGGAGGCTTGTGTATATGTGTTCATGAGAAGAGTGGGATGGAAACCACTTATTAAAAAAGCCATTGACAAGTGTCTTTTTCTTTCTTCTTCTTGCATTGTTTAATGGCACATTGCATCCAGTTATTTTTTTAGCTTTTATCAACATGTTTTAGGTAACCCTTAATGCACTGCTCTCGCTTCCTTAAAATTCTGAAGGAAGGGAGAAGAAAAAGAGGGATGGGTAAAAATAATCACTTATGAGGTTTTTTATATCACCGCTACCTTTTACATGCGTGCACAGTCCGAAGGTGGAGGGTTGTGGTCGGGAGGGTAAAGTGAAGGACTGTTTGCAGGGCTGCACTGAGTGCGCGAATACAGTAAAATATATAGCGTCATTAGTTAATAAAATGAAATGCATAAAAAACGTGTTGCCCTGCTCATCTCAAATACTCATGCATTCACACTCAAACCTACATCCCAGTATTGACACGAAACCTGAAGTTTAGTCCGCCGAACAGGTTCAGACTCATGGACGCCAGCAGAAGTGGGTGATGGTGGGTTGGGGGAGGTGATGGAGTTCTGAGCAATGAAGGGAGGTGGAAGAGTGGGAATGAGAGAAGAGAGAAGAGAGAAACTTGGGGAGGGAGTGGGGGGATATTTTCCAGAGGGAAAAAAGGACTGCAGGGAGGGACGCTGAAGGAGTGGATGAATTAATGAACAACTGCCACATGGTGCCCTGAGAGGGAAAAAGAGCAAAATAGCAATAGAAATAAACACACGTATCCATGCAGAGACACATAGGTGCAAGATCTTTCTAGATGTTTAAAGGTCCAATCCTAAAAATATGAATCTCACATAATGAGCTAAATCTAAATACAAAGTGGATTTTCAGTCTTAATGATCAAAAATCAGCATTATGTGCTTTTGTCAACAGATAATAATTGATCTTATTGGCCTGTTTTGTTGGTGTACTTACATTAAATAACTGATGTAAACAAACCTTTTAATGGCATTAGAAAACACTAATAACTTAGATTAATTGTTCTATGTGTTTCAACATCACCTTAATCCTTTAATTTTTGTAGTGTGGCGACTGTTTTGTTCATGTTTGGATCACAGATTGCGCCTTTAACAAGACTGAGAATACTAATAAATTGAGATACTGCTAATTCAACACATTTTCGTCCAAGCAACAAATACTACTGTATAAGTGTGTGTATTATATAAACTTATGTAGCTCAGAGGGCCTTTTAAAAGACAGATTTTGATGTATGTAGCATAGCAAAGTTCCTACAGCAATCACTGAAACATCACTGCAAATGATGGGGATGGTGTATTTTCTCTAAGACCCTGAATGGATGTTAATATTACATAATTTCTCAGAAAATACACAGAACAAACAAAATCAACCCAGTAACCTATCAGGTGCAGGTAGGGTGAAGATATGGTAGTTGTTTTCTTCTTATGGAGTGTATTTTCCCATGTTCGTGAGCCCTGCGGGCCACAGAGAACTCCTTGCCAACGCTGATCTGCAGGGACTCATTGTGTGTGTGTGTGAGCATGTGAGCACGTCAATAGACTAATATGTATAGCATATTGTGAAAGTGTGTATGGACAGGGCTCTGTTTACTGGTTTGTCCTCAAAGAGCCCGAGGAGCTGAAAGGTGTGTGTGTGCATGTGTATGCACATAGATATTATGTGTGTGTGTGTGTGTGTGTGTGTGTGTGCGTGTGTGCGCGTGTGTGTGTGTGTGCGTGCTTTGCTCAAACATGTAGTATGCATGAACCTGTCTCTGTTTACCGTGCTCTCAGCAGGGGATAATGTCATTCTGCAGGGGCACTGAGTGTCCTCAGTGATCTCTGCTGCTCTGCCAGCTCTTTTGTCTAAGCTGCAGCACGGACGTCAGGATTCATTTGACCTCACTCTGCTCGTTGACCACTTAACCTCATCTCACCCTTATCCTACCCTGATCCCTCTCTATACTACCACCCAACCCCCTTCTGCCACATATATATACTGTATATTCACACCTACACAGACCCTCTCTTCCATCTCATTGCAATGGATTAACTAACATTGATAACTTGAAGTAAGTGTCCTAAAACAAGTGAGAGCGATCAAGGGTACAGTTCGTGGTAGTGTTTTTATCAAAATTAAGACCAGTTTTCTCATGTTTCTACGTTTGCTTGTGTCCTTTACTTTGCTGTAAATGAATATGTGAAAACATGTTGAAACTGTTTTTTTTTTCAATCTGCGTTTTACTTTTACTGCATGAGCCTCTGGCTGTTTGCTTTAGCTCTGTTTGCACCACTAGAACAGTTTTATGCCATAAAACAGTTTCCTTATGTGCAGTAAAGCTATCAGCCCTGTCAAAGTTACACTAATATGTCAGATAACAAATGATGGATGTTGACACAAAGTATTTTTAATAACTTGGATAAATAAAACAGCCCATCTTTCTGTCACTTTCTCTCTTAATGTTAAATAGTTTTGTCTTTCAGTGCTCTCTGTCTCTAATGTAAACATAAACACAGAGTTTTCTTTGAGCCTGCCATCCCTGCTGTTTCCTCTTCACTAACCTCCTAACAATGTCTCTGTTCATTTGCTGCCACCCCCCCCCCGTCTTTAGCTGTCTCCATCCCTGGCTGCTCTCCTTTCTCTCCAATCATGTTTAACTCCTGTCTCTTTATTTTTATTTTTTAAATAAATGCATTATGATTGTCATTTCCTGCACTGCATCTGAGTTTTTTTCTCTTGCCCTCTTTAACCTTCTGCCGCTTCTCTCTCCCTTTTCTTTATGTCTTTCTTTTTCATTTCTCTTGTTACCAGTGACTCTCTTAGTCCCCCACTTTTCCCTCTTTCTCCCCACTCTGGTCCCTCTCTCTCACCCCCCCTCCCTTTGCTCCTGTTACACCCTTTTCTCCTTCCCCTTCACTCTGCTTGTTTAATCTTTGCGGATGTCTAATGAAATCCCTGCTGAAATGGACAATTGTTGCTTTGAGAATATTTATAGAAAGGAATAATCAGCCTGGTTGTGTTTGTCTGCCCCCCCCCTTTAAAGAAATAATTAGTTGAAGGCAGGACTGTGAAAGCTCTGAGCTTTGAGCTAAACAACAGGCAGACAGGATCGGGAGCACAGAACCATGGGTAAACAACCCAGGCATCATGGGTACCGCTGCTGCCAATGTTTACTTTATTATGACTAACATGGTTACCGCACAGTTGATGCAGCTCAAAACAGTTCAGCACGCCGGATGACAGAGATTAAAATGTGAATAATGCACAGAGAGGGTGTAAGTGTATCAGTGCAGCTCCCACTGGGTGTGTGGAGTGGTAGTAATGTAATGTGATATTTTATGAAGATCTACTTTAAGTCTGTTATCTTGGATTCGACCACCTCGCGGGTTTAGGAGTAACATTTACATATGTTGTTGTCATGTGATGTATTTGTAAAATTACATTACAGTAAACAAATTCAGTTTATTGCCCAGCTCAAGTGGAAACTACATACTGTTCAGTACGTCTACTGTGATGTGAAAGACCTCTGTAGGCTTGCAGTGATGGTAGTTCTTTGTCTCATTTCGCTTTCGCTTGCATTTTACTTTATCTGAAAGGAAAACACTTTAGTCTGTCAGACAGGTAGAAATGTTTTGGAAAAGTCAAATCTTATTGGCTAATTTAATTTTCATGATCAACTTGAATGTAGTCCTCCCAGTCTGTATTAACTACTGGTTGTGTAAATTGCCAACAGTGAAACATGAGTGACAGAAGTGAGAGAAATTGTTTCCTACACAGAGGATCCATATTTCCTTCCCCACCTTTCTGCTGGGTTGTCACACCACTGCTACAGCAGTGACACTCGTTCTACCGCCGCACTCCCTATCACTGGGAGCTTCTCAGCTTTCTCTTATTATTATTATTTTTTTATTTCAGTCTGTTTCATCTGTCTTTTTTCCTCTTTCTCTATTTTTGTTTGTCTCCTGGCTGACTGAGTGAGTGAGTCGTCGGTTGTGTTGCGTCGTCTTTGACAGCAGTCTGGGAGCCAAGCTGTCACTCATGCAGCTCCTTGGTCCCACTGTCTTTCTGAAGTCAGTCTCCATTAATATAATAATGGCGTATAGTCGACGCCACTGAATATTTTACTGTAATGTTCAGCAGAACATTACCCCCACACTCAACGCTACACAGAGAAAGTCTGACAGAAACTTTTTATTTTGACTGAAAGGTCTTTGTGAGGTCTGTTTCATCTGTGGAAGTTTTTGTGTTTTTGTTGTGTTTTCCTTTTTGTGCTTTAGGAAAAGTGCTAGGCCCCCATTTGATAAAGTGACTGAGGGTATTCTTTTTCTTGTCAGGCATCTATTATTGACACTTTCCAGGAATAGGCCTAGGTGCACCGCGTGTTGGTGTGCTGTATTTGATTCTGCAGTTGTCATCTCAGGAAAACCATGTTGTTCAGTCTTGCAGGCTAAACAGTTTGGTACAACACCCTCATTGTATTTGAGTGTGATTGGAATAGGCATGTGTATTCAGGAAGTGTCTCACATATTTACTGTAAGTGAAAAATAATAATGCTTAGTCAGAGACGTACAGTACATAACACAAGGTGTATTGATTGTATATTTTACTCTGCAGCCCCTAATTCATCAGTATATCTGACTGGATAACTTATTCTCTTGCTTCCCTTTTTTCTTTCTTCCTCTCCTTCTGCCCCTCATCTTCCCTTTCTCTCATTGTGTATACAGGTGAGCAGGGTGCAGTGACCATGTTTCCTCTTTTCCTGTTGGATCATCACATGACCGCCAGGGAGCTCGGCTTCTGGAACGGCGTTATCGCCATGGGCTTCTCTATCTGTGGGTCGTCCCTGGGAGGCCTGCTGCTCGCTCAGTTCAGGTAGCCTTCATCAACATCATCATTCTCACCATCAGTTCGCTGGCTTCACCATGATCGTTTTTGTATGGCAGCAGTATTTTGTGACTTGGAAGGCTTTTTGCAGGGTTTTAAACTTGATTGGCGTTCAGGGGAAAATGCCCTTGAAAATGTATAAAATGCCTGTGAAAGTCAAAGACTACACATTGTGAAAGTACACATTTTTTGCATGTCACCAAATCCACATTCTTCCATGGAATTGTCCAATACTCAATAGGCTGCAACTAACACTTACATTAATTATGGATTAATCTGCCATTTATTTCCCCTATAAATCAATCAATTAATCATTCGCTGTTTAAAAATGTGAAAAAACAGTCAAAAACCTGAAGGTATTCAGTTTACTGTCATAGAAGATTACAAAAACAAGCAAATATTTACATTTGAGAAGCTGAAACCAAGTCATCTTTGGCATAAACCCCAGGCTGATTATCAAAATTGTTGTTTCTGTCGATCAATTAATCACTTAATCGACTAATCACAATCAATTCACACATGAATGTGACCACTGATTGGCCCCCAGCCGGCCCCCATTGTCAGGTGACAGGTGATTTGTGGGATCTCTTGACAGACTAATTCTTTCAAGTACATTGAGAGGGTGGAAAATGAATTAGAAACAAGCCAGTCTGAAGCAGCAGAAAAATGTTGGCACCATGCTACCAGCAGAAGAATACAATTTCAGCGCCGCACAAACAACTGAAAACCAATACTGGGGGGAAAAAAGTAAGAATCAAGGGGTGAAAATGAGCTGTTACTGGATAGAATAATCAGACCAATGTAAAACTAAAGAAAGAAATGAAGATTGATAAGGTACAGTCCACTGCACCACATGAACATGTATCTTACTGCTCTGATCTTATCAGATGTTACAGTACCATCATCATCTTTCTCCTCATCCTGCTCCTCTTCTTCTTCCTCCAAGCTTTTTATGTACACTGACTCCTTCTTTCCTTCAGCTTTCATCCTTCTCCTTTATTTCCTTCTCTTCACTCTGTGTCCTCTTCCAGGTTTTTTTTATTACTCTTCATATGATCTTGTGTGTGTGTGTGTGTGTGTGTGTGTGTTTCTGCCTGTCTGACTGTGTGTGTACAGTAATTTAAGTAAACATAGCCTTGTTTGAGAGCTCAGGGACCCCCTGTGTCTGGTGTGTGGTGTGAGAACAGCATGAGCAGCAAATCCATCACACACACACACTCATGCACGCGCGCGCGCGCACACACACACACACACACACACACACTCACGCACTTCTCTAACACGCACACACACACACACCCCTCCGGGTTTGATCGCAGAGACAACATGCAACTCTAGTTGAATTTAATTCTCAGATTTACAGACAGATACTAAGATTTTAGACTTTCTGATGAATATATCAAAATGGCTGATTAGATTTATTATGGTGATTAGACATTCTGACCATGTTGGAACTGTGGTATTAGATTTTTGCACAGGTGTAGTGTGTGAAAAAGCCAGTCGATGCAACATTGCAATACTGATGATAATGCATTTAATGAAATGTCTATATCAAGTTGTTTTAGCACATTTGAATCCAGTTTTGGATACACTGTCTTAAAAGTATGATTGTATGCAACCTTTGCATGCTTTCCCCTTCAGCACATTGACACTGTGCCATTTGTGCCTGACCACCATTGCATAAGGTTGTACGTCTGCTTATACTAGGATCACATCATAGCACAACCCTGCCTATGGCCAGAGTGATGTAATGGGAACTATAAATAACAACAATGCCTTTATGTTAGTTCCCACACGATGCATTACTGTACTTTAACAAAGCATCCAACCATCATTCCTTCCTTCCATCCACGTCTAGACAGCCTTTAGCTTTTTAGCCAAATTTGCTCCTACTTACATCAAGGGATCAAGATGATTAGGGATACCGTTATGGAGAGTTCATGTGTTGTTATCTGTGTTGGTGCCGTATGTGTTTGTGTGCTTGCCCATTCGCTGACATGTATCAGTTTACCTGCGCTCTGTCTGATGTCAGCCTTTTTGTCCTTTTGTTGTGTTTTCAGCTGGCTCACAGGTTCTTCTCCTCTTGTAAAGTGACACTAGCAAACAGAGAGTGAGCCTCCAAAGGCAGAATTTTTGTTGAGGGGAAAGTGCTTTCAAAAGATGTCATTGTCATACTTTGGCTTTTGATCTTTCACTCTTTCTCTCCATCTAACTTGTAAAGGAGTCGGTAACGTGTAAAGGCAGTAAAATTTTCACACACTGACAAAGACAGAAAACACTCATCTCAGTGACTTCTTCTGGTGTAGAATGAAATTCTCTGGTTTCAGTGTCTGGCAGTAGCAGGAGTTTAGGTACCTGTGTCTGTATTGGGAAAGAATGCATGAGAACTGCTCTTTTTTCTCAATTTGTATTCCCTTAAAACAATTTAACACAAGGCAACAGTCAACTATTTGAACCCACAAATGATGTAGTATTCTGGAGCAGACAAATGATATGTCACGTTATTTGACCTGTAATTGAAGCATCTCTGTTAGGTCAGTATGTGTGATATTACAGCTGATGAATCAGAGTGAGGAGAAACTAATTTAATCATTTCCCCATCAATGTCTGGGATATTGTGTGACAGATGAAAAATGGAGTGATTATTCCACCCATTTTTTACTTTCAGTACCTTGATATATTTAATGAATTAGCACGATGGGTGCAAAGTAAAACATTTAACGACTCAGTTCTAGATTAGATTATGTATTTTTGGTTGTATGTGCCTTCCAGTGTCAGATGAACACTTCCCCATCTTTACCTCTTCCCATCACACAAACATACACACAGAGAAAGTGCTGTCCAGCAGGCTCTGGACCCTCTTCTAAAAGCTCAGTTGGAAGGTTTATCCTCCCCACCATCAGATACAGCTGAGTGGTCAGTGAATGACCCCCTTTACAACCGCCACTGGCAACCTGAGAACATGGCTATTCTTATCTGGGCCCGGCCCGTGTGAGGTGGCAGCCAGGCGGGTTCTCTTCTCTCTCTCTCACACACACACACACACACACACACACACACACACACACACACACACACACACACACACACACCCCCCTCAGCATCTCTTGAGAGTGCGTGATATGAAAGGCTGTCATTGAGACGGGAGGTAAAGGAGCAGCAGAGAGAAGAATGTCTTTAGCATGTGAATGATGCAGGATTGGTTTTCAAGTAGAGAGGGAAGGAAAGACCGGGCGGAGAGGGGAGAAGATACAGAGGGGGAGGGAGGGAGGGAGAGAGAGAAAAAAGTGAAATAAATAGATTTAAGGTCTGTATCACTGGATATTTGTAGGACGTGCAAAATGTTTTGTGTCTTCAGAATTGATTATGAATGGAACTAGACAAAGCGAGTGTGTTGGATCAGTGCAATCCAGCCTCGTGAAGCTGGATTGTGAAATGAACTGGTAAACTTTGCTGGGAGGAACATGAAACTTTAAATCTCAATCATGGACGGAAACTGTTCATGGTTTTACACCGTGCACTTATCCAACTAAATCAGATATCCTGCTTTGTGTGACAGGCCCCTTCTTCCTCACAGCCTTTTTTACACATAAATAATTACATGCAAAAACATAAACAAACACACACACAGTCCTTTGAGTGGCAGGCTTCCTCTGAGTGATTGGCATTGTTAATCCCTGATGTCACACAACAGTGTATGTGTGTGTGTGTGTGTGTGTTAACAGTGATTAATTATCTTCCTCATGCTGGGGATCTCCTTAGGTTATTGATTACGTCACGAACCAAACCCACAGGGGGACGATTTTCTTGCACTAACAGGGAATCAATTAGTGTCTGGGGACTTGTTTACTTAGCACGTGCACGCATGTTACTGTGTGTGTACATGCATACATGGGCGTGCGTGTGTGTGTGTGTGTGTGTAATTGTGTGTGACATGAAAAGAAATGCAGAATGTCTCCAAATTGAATGATACTAGCCTTGAGCCACTGTCACCACATATCATACAGCTCATCAGCAAGACTCGTACCTAAAAGTTGATGAACATCTGTTGATACTTGACATGTTTGCTGGTCTCTCCTCAGCATCGGAGCTCTGATGCGACGTGTGTTTGTACTGCGAACCATCAGCATGGTCTTCCAGAGCTCTCTGCTCACTGTGCTGGAGCCGTCACCGCTCATGAAAGGTGAGAAACAGACTGAAATACAGTCGCAGACGAGGTGGCAGGCACCAGTATAACTGGAACCCAGTCTCAACACATATTACCAATTGTCATGGTCCTATATAGTCCAGTTTGTCCGTTTCTGTTGGTGCTCTGGTGTAAATATGATGCAAGCAGGTGGTGAAAGGACAAGAAAAAATAAACCTCTATCCAAGTGTTTAAACACAGTCTTTTATTCTTCTCCATGAATAGTGTATAAGCACACTACATGCTGTAGATTTCCATATAAACTTTCCAGATCCTGACTTAATACACATACCGTCCTCATTTGACCTGTTAGTTTCTTGAATAAACACATAAAACACATAGTTGTTAACATGCAGGTACATGTAAATACACGGCTTAAGATCACAAATGTAAAATGTGAGTTTAAGTGGGTAAATACATTGTCTTGGCAAAACGTAATTTTACGATCTTATAATTGGATTAGGTTAGGACAGCTTTTGTTGAGAATAAGAACTATTTAGACGACTCAGTCACCGGTTTTTAAGGCCACTGTTTGAATATGCTCCTTAATCCTTCATAAACATCACATAATTATATAATGTGGTGAATAAAAAAGGCTAACAAATCACCAAACACAGCAAAACTGCATTAGAATAGAGGAACAATGGTCACTACGCTTTCACAACAATTACTAAAATAGAACAAACTATGGCCTCAAAAATGAGCACTGAGTTGAGCCAACACGTCTGACAATCTCAACAAAAACTTAACATTATGACATTGATGTATTGAGTTTAGTACCAGTTAGCTTTAAGCTGCAGTCCCTTGGCAGGTCACAATTATGTCTTTTCTTTTTCTTATGAAAAGTTTGACCTCGTCATGCCTCTAAAATGTATCAAATGAAACAGTCTTAGAAGCAGAAATCCTTCTTTGGTTGAACTGCTCACTGTAAATAGACATTTTCAACCTGTGATGAGAGGACACAAGCAGACCGCTTCATCTTTTCTGTGTTTTGTCGGAAGGTAATGGACGCTGTAATTGTTTAAATACGGGGATATCAGTGCACACATTCAGACAGTCTTTCTTAAATGGCAAAGTGACAGAGAAGTTTAAACCCTGCTTACTTTCTCACCTGGCACCTGGCCAATCGCTGCGTGAAGTGGGCATGGGTGTTGGATTGTCGGTTTCAGATATTTACAGAAATTGGACACAATCGTCAACTACAATCCAAAAAAAAGGTTGGGACCCACCGGCCTACAGTACAAGCTTTTGAGCCAGATGTTGTACACAAGAGTGGATGATGCAGAGGACATTGAGACAGGTGCCATCGCGCACTCTCTCTCTCTCTCTCTCTCTCTCTCTCTCTCTCTCTCTCTCTCTCTCTCTCTCTCTCTCTCCCTCCAGAGAGCCATTCAGTTATTAATGTCTGAATGACACATCTGATTCTGTTACACAGCCAGTCGCATAGCTTTTGGGATTCAGATCTGCGCATTTTATCTCCGTCAGAGTTGTCTGTTCCTCTATCAAGCCTCTTAGACTGAAAGTCGAGGCCTCTTCCCCATTTACTTTAAACCCAGAACAAAGATTTCAGGAAAACTCAACCAAAATTGAAAGAAAAAAAAAAAGGAAAAACATTCAGTTTCCGATTTTTCAATATTACATGATAACCCTCCGCTTCCCACTCTCCCAGTCTGATCAGTCGGTGTATCTGTGTGACTCCAACAGTCTTGTGTCGCTGACTGAAGAATCTTATTCAGGAAAAACTGGCGGCTTGAGTGAATAATTCAGTGTAAGCGGGAGCAGAGACAGATCTGTGGTTCCTCTGTGTTCCCCCACTAACACCGCTCTGCCACTTCCCCTCAGAGGATACACTACATGTGTTTTGGGGACGAGGGGGGATGGTGGTGGTGGTGGGAGAAAGGAGAGGAGACACTTACTGTTTCTCGCTGCTTTGTCTCCCTACTTTGACTTCTACATAGAATAGTATAGTGAGAAGTGTAGCAGAGCAGACAGCGGTGTACAATTGATAGTTTTCTCAAGACTTGATTTTGCTTGTGTGTTCGCTCTGTCAGGTATGGCTGTTCTGAGCATGAGTGCCCAACACTTCCTGGGCGGTCTCATCACCACGCTCACCTTCACTACCATGATGCACTGCAGTCAGAGGGCCGAGGAAAGCATTCAGGTAAAACGAACTTTACTCATGCCTGCCAACAGCCTCATTCTGTATGGAGCAAGGACAGTGACTTTAATATTTGGCACCGAAAATAAAATTTGGCTTTGAAAACAAAACCTGAACTGAAAAAGGAAACATTGGCATTGAAACATATGTATTGGAAAAAGTTGTATTGGCACTGAAAAATGTTTCACTGAAAAATAAAACATAGGCATTCATTTTTTTTTTCTACTTTATGTTGATATTTTTTGCATTCTGATGTGTTTTTCAATGACAATGTTCAGATTTTTTCTTCATGCCACTGTCTCTCTTTTTTTTTTTTTTATCGCTGTCAGTTTTTTTCTGCTGTCAGTTTTTTTTTGTCAGCCCGGAGACCCAGGCTGCTGTTATTTAATCATTGGACTCCCTTGTCACTATGTTTGTTAATTGTCTCATTCTTCGGTGTTAGGTCATCTCCTGTGGCTTAACAAACAGATAACACAATCTTTCTTTTCTTTTCTCCCTGCTTTCTTCCCTTCTTTCCTCTCCTCTGTCTTGGTTTAATTGTGCTATTATGTAATTTTAGGTCATTTCCTTTGGTTGTCAAAGGGGGGCCTGAGAGGGAAATCTTCAGCATACAGTATTACACCTTGCGTCACCTACACCTGTCAGTTCTCGTCAGCTGTTTTCCACCTGGAAAATGTCAGACCCAGTCTCTGTTCATTGCGTCTTCTTTTTGTCCCCCCCCTCCCCACTTCTGTTTTTTTTTCCCCCCCTTCGGTGGCATCGTCCCTCCTACCCCCTCACTCTATTTCTTTGTCATTGTGTAGTCCTTTAAACACTCTCTTTTTCACTCCTGACTTTTTCCTCTCCTCTCTCATTTTCTCCTCTTTGACATAACTCCTTTTGTACCCGTTGTAACTGGGCCATCGTTGCCTGGAGGTGATCGCTGCTCACACAGCCATTCAGTCATCACTCAGTCAATCTCTGAAGGTGACAAATTATCATTTAAATTGCTGTCACTCTCGAAGTGGAGAAACAAGGGGAAACAAATCAGGCTGTAGCACAGATATCAGGATCTGGTTACTAAAGAAATAAATAAGAGAAGAGAATCAATCACAACGTGTGATGATGAGAACCACGGTTAATTTGAGAGGTTCTCATGACACATATACTGTTGGCTTTTTAGCGTGTGTGTGTGTATGCGCACACAGGGGGGAAGAGCATTAGCTCGCCTGTGCTCGTTGTGTGTATATACCGTATGTGTGTGTTATTGAAGGTAGTGCTATCCAGTGACAGAAAGCTGATAAGTGTGAGTGCTTGTTAACGATCCCCAGGAGAAAGAAACTGAATCTGTTAAACAAGTTGCTCAGAATAAAGGCACTCCACTTAGCTGTGGTCACACAGGCTCTCAGAGCTCTCTACCTCGGTGTACATACCACAGCTCAGATAGTCTAAACTCACCACCATGTCTTCAACTCTCATCGAATTCATATCACTTCATTTCCAGTCTTCACTGTTTTCCAGTGAGAAACGGATCTGTACGGATCAGATGCAGAATGTAGAAACGACACTAGGATTTAGAGCTGCAACTCAGTATCGATTAATCTGTCGGGTAGTTTTTTTTAGTAACCGATTATTCGTTTAGACTACAAAATGTCCAAAAATAGTGAAAAATGACCATACTTTTTTTTTTTTTTTTTAGCTAAAAGATATTCAGTTAACAGGGAAATAAAACAGAGAAAAGTAGCAGATCTTCACATTGTAGAAGCTGGAGCGGGAGACTGTTGAAAAATAACTTGAATGGTTAATCAATTAAAATACTTATCTGTAAATCTACTATTCAGTTATTTGACAAATGGTTGGAGCTTTAAATTTTTTAAATAATGACAACAGAAATGGTGCACAGCAAAACAAACATTTTTAATCCTGTAAAAGAAGCTTATAGTGTCATTTGTATAGTGAAGGATGACACTCAACACTCACCCTTGTTTACCTGCTAAATCTGCAGTGTCCGACTGAAGGTAAACTGTTTCACACTCAGAGTGAAAATAGTATTTTGAAGGTCACATTTTCCATATCTTTATTATTTTATAATGCAGAAGAGTAATTTGTCAACGCAGGCTTCTTACAAATTAAATCTATATTTATTTGATGGAAGGATTGAAGGCATTGTTGTGATGAAGAAAAGAAAGAATCCTAAGTCTAATGAATTAATTTGTTCAGTCGATGGTCTAGGTGTCACTAGAGTCCTTCTGTACCTGCCTCACCTGAATGCTGTGCTCTCGGGCAGAGGGAGGAGCAGGCTTGGGGAGATTAGGTAATCTCTTTCTCTCTCTCACTCCGTCCTGAAAGCCTTAAGGCTGGGATCAGATACTCTTCTTCGTTTGGCCTCCATCCATCGTCTCAGGCCATGATCTCACGCTTTCTCTTTCAGGCTTCCAGTCTTTCTTTCTTTTAAATTTTCTCTTCTATCGTTTCCTTTTGCACTTTGGGGCTTTTATGTGAAAATCACACCTTTTCTCTTGTCTGTTGTTGCTAATTATTCTGTATTACAGGTTCAAAAACATCAACTGATTGAAGTTGTGCTACAGGATAGGATGAAGTGTCACCTTTTCTACCCATGTTACTTTCCCATCTACTAGTCTCTCCTATTACTCACAATGTGCCTTTATTTTCCAAACCCTCTCCTTCCCCCTTTGTCCTTTTTCTCTTCTCACTTCCCTCTCCTTTACTTTCTCCTCTTCCTCCCCTCTTTTCCCCCTCACCCTCACCCTACCTCTCCGCTCTCCCTCTCTCCTTTAGTCGACCCACTACAGTTTCCTGGCGACTCTGGAGGTGCTGGGGAAGCTGATGTTCAGCGCTCTGGCCGGGGGTGTGGTGGATTGGTTTGGTTTCCAAGTTGCCTTCCTCTTCTTCCTCACCCTCTCCGCCGGGACGGCCCTGCATGTGTGGACAGCTACCTTCACTGGTGCTCTCAGGGAACACCAGCTCAAAGAACAGCCCAAGTGAGGTCAGGACCAGGATGACAGGTCCTGATGTCTGCAGGTGCTCAACAGTTTGACTACCAGTATTCAGACTAATCCTTGAATTAAATACAACATTAATGACTTCAGCAAATCATTTCAGTATAGAAGATCTTGAATAAGTTGACTTTCTTGTTCTGCCATTTTAAGGAGAAATCAGCCATGTGATGAATTGCTCTATTACAGAGTGTGTTTTTGTCATTTCACTGGCAAAACTGGCCTTACATTTGATTTATTTTGCATTTGAAATGTCTTAATATTTACAGTAGCATGATGAAACTTGCAGATACCTTGTAGGTAAAGGTTAGCCCATTGAGTTTTCTGGTCAGGATGGGATTGGCGCATTCAGCCAGTGTGATGAATTGATGGGGTTTAGTGTGTCGGGCAGAGACATACACTCATACTGTATTGAGTGTTGAGAAGTACATTGGGAAATATAATCAAAGCTGTTTTTTTTTTTATCATAGCCATGTGTTAATAAGCCAGCAATAAGAGCTGTAGCCAAAAGCAATATTGCTACTTTGTGATGCTTGTTCTATCATATTGTACTGTATATGAATACACATTAGTCATTCTCCTGAGTTATATGGTTTACAGTAATAAATGAACAAATCTCTACTACCTCGTATCAGCACTGTATGGTACGATAGACAGGAGGTGAAAGTGCTGCACCAAGTAGAGTCACTTATTCACAATAAATAGTTGCAACGCATACACTTTGCCACCTGAACAGCCAAAGTAAGGTTTGTAGTTACTGCGGCTGTTTCATTTTAGAAAGGAAATAAAAATGCAGTTCAGCTGTTGAATGAGGAGCGTTTATTCTGTTTAATTAACCACAGATTTTCAGAGTAAAATCCCTTTCCCCATGGATTTGAATAGGTCAACCATGACAGCTTACTTCTTGTAGGAAGCCTCAGCCTTACACACTGCATGGTGCCATCTCGTCTCAGTTTTTCAGTCAAAGAATCAGACTTATCAATAGACTCTGAAAATAACTCTGTTCTTTATAAAACTTGAAAGACCAATACCATTGGTAAATTGCACACACTTTTGTGTGTTATGTTTAAAAAATGTCAATAATATGTTTATAAAATATACTGTAACTCTCCATGGTACTGTACTCCAGGCTTAAAATATGAACTAGACAGCAGCGTAGAATGTTCTTTTTTCACCAGGCCTTGTAGGAAAATGTATTAATAGAAATTAAGTCTTAAAATTGATTATTGCGTTGGCAGGAAACAGACAGATAAGACATGGGTGGATTGGTGTACATAAAGGCAGCAATCTCAGCAAATTTAGCCAAAATAAAACAGCTTCTTTCACCCACATAATAAACAAAGGGACGCCATGCCACATCATTGCTTGGTTCATCCATGTAGAGGGTCCTCTGTCAAGAGATTTGCACAAAAAATAAAGCTGCTGAGTGAATCTTCGAGTCTGCTGGGGTTTTTTTTGTGTGTGTGTGACCTCTGGTATTTACCTCCTGTCACCAGATTTGACCACATTTTCTATGCCTAAAGGAGAGGCCCTGTGTGGTCTTTGAGGACGCTCCCACCTTTGAAAATCCACCGTGGCTTATAGCTGCTCCGAACACAACACTGGCTCTCTGCAGTCTACTGGCTGAGGGCTAGGGGAGTGAATAGGGCCCGTGTCACAGGATCCACAACCCATACAGCTCTAATGACACAACAAATGCTGTGAAGGAGGATTAGGCCAGCTTATGCGGCCCCTCAGTACACCTCCACTTTACACTTTCTCACCCGGCCTCATTATCTCGGTGTACTGTTTGTGTAGCGGGATAGACACGGAGGGTTTGAGGAGAGCGGCTTATATTTTATCCTCTCGCCATTCTCCGAAAAGAGCGAGCGTCGAGCGCAATAGCAATCTTTAGTTTGGTGTCCTTTGAAAAGTCACCTGAAACCACAAGCCTACTGCTTGTTGTGTCATCCAAATTTGTTTAGGTTTATGCTGTATATAAGAAAGGAGGGCTTCTTTTACTTTACAGCAGTATGAGATTCTCTAAATCATCAAGACAAAATCCTCTACTGTCTAGATTTACATCAGACTGTGCAAGTACCAGCTTCCATCAGTTAAGAGTCAGGTTCTGCTCGAGGTTTCTGCCTGTTAAAAGGCAGTGTCGCCTTGTGGTTGCACACGGTGGGAATTGTTCGGTCACTGTAAATGATACTATAAAGAGTACGGTCTAGACCTGCTTTGTATGAAAAGTGAGATAACTTCTGTTGTGCTATATAAATAAAATGTAATTTAATTCACCCAGATGCCATCTCGAGTTTGAAAATGGTGGAGTTCTTGCTTAAGTTCATTCTTTGAAATGTTGGAGACTAAAACATTATTTTCTTTGCCGTGTGTGTTTGTGATGTTGACTGAATCTGATGTTAACTATTTGTTAGGCGTAAGCTAAAGAAACAGGGAAACTTTTTGTCCATGTTAGCTTAACAGCTGAGATTGAAGGTTTGAATTGAACTTTCAACTGGGCAAACGAAGATCATGTGATACAATCAACAAGCTTGCTAGTAAATGGACCTTCTTTGCGGTGAAGATTGTTTGTCAACTACTGTTTCAAAGGGCAAAAAAGAACTTCTTCATTCTCAACTTTGTGTTGGATTTTATTCCCTGTGTAGGAAAGTAAATTAAAGAATTGAAGAAGTGTCAGTTTACCTGAATTTGAAAAAAGAATATTTTGTAACTTTGTGATATCTAACAGTTAGTTTTTTTTACCTGTGGTTTTGAGATCTCTGAAACTTCTGCTGCCAACCCAATACAATGATGGTTCATTTAATTTAATTTGTGCACTGAAAAATGACATTTGGAAAAACTCAACAGCAGCGCATGGCTGCATAAACAATCTCCTGATTACTCTGGATCATCCACAGAGCTCACTGTAAACAGTTTTCATTGGGACTATTTCTTCTGGGGAAAGTAGTTCCAGTAAAACACACAAAATAAAACAAGACGTGTTAACTGCAGGCACATCATAGGCTAGCTCTATTTTAAAGCCTGTGTGCAGACAAGAGAGTGAGGAAAGGTAGACAAGTGGTCTGGATCCTACAGTGCTGATGAGAGTGAGACCTCCCACTGCGGTTGCCAGATTGGCAGAAACCCCCTGTGGAGAGAGTGCGTGTCTCGGGGCCACCCTCCCTGCCACGGTTACCATTGTAGTGATAGATTGGTGCATTTGATGTGTGTGTAGCCTCGCATGTCGACCGTTGACCGGGAATTGCGCAAGACTTGTTGCCAAGTGTGAGAGGAGCTGGCACAATTTGCCAGGCATGTGCTGCAAACATAAAGTGTACTGTACGCCTAAACGTGTTGTGTTATCACAGTACAGAGATCAGGCAATTATTCACTGATTACTTTGAAACAGCCGTGCACATGGCACACATGTTTGTTCATGTGTGAATTCCTGAGCTGTTATCATCAGAGTCAGATTCCCTATATGCAAGGGTAAGTCTGGGGATTCTTTTATGTCAACAGCGATTCAGTTTCAGTCATTAACAATCAGGCTGGGGCACAAGTCTGGTCACACCACCAACTTTATACCCGTATCACACAGGAGCCTCATTCACCCTCTGCCAAGGCTGATCCGCTAATCACTGTGTCAGAAGATGCACCACAATGACACCCAAACAATAGGAAACAGAAATAATAAGGCAGATTTTATGAGGCACCAAGAATGGGGAGAGAGTTCACTGACAGCTACATCTCTCGCCTGGTAGAGTTTCCTCTGGGGAGAGAGGATGGGAGGGAGGCAAAGAATGCAACATGTTTTAATCTCAGCAAACAAAGGTGTTGTATCGCTTTTTTTCCCTCTATTGTCTCTGAGTGCCCCGGGGGGAGAGAGGTGTTGGCTTTTTGCGCTGCCTTTGTCCTGTGGCCGGCAGAATGGCCTTCTGGGAAACCTGAGTGGCCAGGTGGAGGAGCGATCAGCAGCATCAAGTGTCACAGTGTTTCCTCCACTGGTGTTTACTTTTTGTTTATTTGCAGAATGAGAGACATGGACACCTCGCTCTCTATCTCCTCTCTCCCAAGCTCACCTCCTCTCGTTCTTCCCACCACGTTGTCCTTTGTCTTTGATTTCCTCCTCTGCTGTCTAAACTAACTTCATCATACGCTCACACGAAGGCTCCACAAGTTCGTTTTTGTTTTTCTTAACTGAAAAACACTAAGATTTGAAACCTCATTGTCATTTCTCCATGGGTGTAAACTGTATCCAAATAAAATTCCTGTCATTGGATGTAATTAAGTAAGAAAAGGGCAATAAATATTGATCTGAACAATCCATATTGGAGCTACTTTTGATAGTACGAGATAGCCTGCAGTTTAAATACAAACTTATATCAAATCTTATGTTGCAAGATTCTGGATTAAGTTTACACTCTTTCAGACTGTGGTTTATTCTTTCACACAGCAAATGAAATGATGGTGATGAAAGCAATGATAATTATTGTTCATCTAAACGCTGCAGTCAGTGTCAATAAACAATTCCTGTAGCTTTAAAATTTGTGCTCCATAAATGCTCCGTTCTGTATAGTTATTAAAAATCTCTAGTAATACATGACAACATGGTAAACTGCCGTCCCATGTGGGTTTTTCTTTTACTTGACAAGCCAACCACACTTACTATTCTTATGATGTTGAAATTAAATTAAACTGAAAAGGTCTTTGACAAACCATCTTAACTCAAGGTCCACTTACTAGCTTTTTCCGGAGCTTTAAACCGCATCTCACAAGTCTTCATCAGCAGATGGAGGATGAAAAGTTCTCCTATGCTGTACTGCAAACGCCCTGAGTAGAGTGACAATGATGTGGCTCCTTGAATGCTGTTACTTTTACTTTTAAGTTGTTAAGAGCTCTTATTTTCACTGATATTGAATATCTTAAAATGTTTGCATTTTGATCAGACTTTATCTGAACATCATCAGTTCTTTGTGGAAAAGAAAGAAAAGTTATACAACACCAAAACTCGCCATGGAAACCTGGATTGATGCAAATATCAGGCAGCCTTTAAACCTGCTATTCAATGGTAGGAAATCTCTGGGATGCACTTGTATAGAAGAAGTCATTCACATAAAACATCTCTGTTCAAACTGTTTGATAAAATACAATGTTCAAAGAAAATAAAACTGGTTTACAGACAACAGTTACAACATCACTGGCCATATAACTATAACAATGGTCTAACCATAGTAATATTATTCGCACTTAAACACACAGGTGAAAGGCAAAAGACCAAAAATAGAAAGTAGGGCAGAGTGAGAGTAATTGAAACTAGAAAAATTGCATTTCCTGCAGAAATGCTACATGATCTGAACCAGGACAAGTTTGTCTGCGTTCTGGTGTGAAATTTTGTATGAAGAGTGAAAATTGTGGAAACGAGCAAGTTTAACAGAAATTTTTAAGACGATTTTACAGCTGCCTTCCACTGTAGGCGATGATGCCACTCACTCTACCTTTAAACATTCCACCACATACACACTCATGTAAAACTCTCAGAAGGGCTGAAAAAAGCATAAAACTAAAACTGTGATATTTCAAAAACTGTAAAAGATATCATAGCTTAATAGCTGAACATATTGTGACCTGTTTAAAGTTTAAATGGAGTCTGTATGCGGAAGCAGTAGCATTTCAAAGTAGAGCAAGTTGAAGAGGGTTCTGCATTGACTTACATTGTAAAATTTATTTGAAAAAAGCTTAATATTTTAAAAAGTATAAAATGTATAAAGAAGAAAAGTCATAGCATAAATGTCCTTAAACAGCTTTTATGTGACCTGCTTTAATTGTTTATTTGGACTTTCAGTTTTAATCATGGCCACATATATCCTCCATAGGAGGAAAAATAATTATTTTTTGAAAAAAGCTTAATATTTTATAAGCTTTAAGTATCAAATGTATTAAAAAGTTAAATACAAGCACACATGTCCTTAAAGAGCTGAACATTTTGATAGTTGAATGGTTTCTGTAGCTGAAAGTATGCTGAAGTAGTAGGCCAGCGAAAAACGTACGGAAGTAGAAGAAGAAGAAGAAGAAGAAGAAAAATAAAGAACAGGATAACAATAGTGTGAATGCTGAATCAGCATTCCCACTAATTATATTTGATACAAAGAGTTACACAGAGAGCACTGGGAGCCAAAATCCCTTTCCAAGTTGTTGGCTTGTCATGCACACTGTACCAATATACCACGGAGAAATGCCTCTCATTCCAAACTTCTGTTTGCACCCTTTTGAATAGTTCAACTAATTGACTCAAAACCTTCTTTTCTCCTTGTTAAAGACCTCAGCACATATTCACATTCACCACAAGTCGGAACCCCTTTTCAAATTCTGTGGTTAGTAATGAAACTGGTGAGGTGCCAGCTTAGCGTTGGTATAAAGCCAGTTTGTATCAGTCTGGCAAACTTCCTTCTACTTGTACTCCTGGCAACACTTGATAGAGCCAGCTGATTGGATGTTGAAAACCCTGACTTTCACTTCATTCCTACATTGAGGTTCCTCTATTAAAATCACACCCTATAACCTTTACAACCTTGATATTTTCCTGCCATCATCCATTGCCCTCCCTATTGTTATGACTCATATTTTTCCCTGCTCTGATTTAAACATAATTTAAGCAGCATTTAAATGAGGGAACTCTCCCAGGGTCTGGAAAGCAGTTGTAAGCTACCACTGTTTAGCATACACTTAGCAATGGAAAACTGCTAATCCTTTGCTATTCTTTTGTTCCCAAGCCAAGTTCTCTGGCAGTGGAAAAATGTGGTTGGAGTATTAAACTTGGAATTGCTTTTCTTGCATGATCTCTTCTGTTTGCTCACATTCGATGCATATATACACCCTAAAATGGCACAGTGTATTTGTTTCCATTGCCACTGCAGCATTATACAAGCTTTCTCTGCCCAAGCACAAAAAAAAGACCTAAATAAGCATACAGAAGGCACTTAATACCTTGGCTGCCGTTTCCTGGATTTGTCGTGATACAGGGGGATGTGTGAATTCGCTTTGTAGTGTTTCACCCAAACCTAGCTATAACAAGCTGGAGGGGAGCTGAAGAAGGAAAAGTAAGGCAAGTTGTTTGTGATGTTGAGAACCACCTTGACTAATCTGTGACTGGTTTGATACAGATAACAAAGGCATTCAGCGTACGTAGATAGAGATACACATCTGCATGACTGCATGTCATGCGGTGAAATATAAGGAAAAAGATTGTGAGGGAGTGACACAGCTTTATTTTTGATAATACTTTCAGGATATCAATGCAAGAGTGATTGGAGAAAGGGGTTAAATGATGAGGGCAACTGATAAAAATGAGCATTTTGACACGAGATGATGATGTTGTTCTTTTCCCAATTAAATATATATATATATATATTCAGTGTATAATCAGTGACTTGAATGTTCACAAGACTCAATAGACTGGTAGAAAATCTTGTATCGGTTTCTACACCTCCTGTGGATTAAACACCCCCATATCAGGGACATCCACCAGCATCAGTACTTCTCCCTCATGCTCCCCCTATTCTCCCTCCCTCCCTGTTTCTCTCCGCTGACCTTGGCCCACTAGAGAAAAAAGGGAGCATCCTCCCTTCCGAGTCTCATTGTGAGAGAATTTGGGAATTATTGTTGTTCTAATCTACCCTGAGAACCCGGCTAATCCCTTCTTCCATCTTGATGTTCCAGAGCTAATGCCAAAACGGCTGCGCCACAGAGGCTCAGCAGCTCCAAGACTATGCAGTGTAACTTTCTTCCACTCACATACTCAGCTCTATTGAAACTGCTTTGTGCACTGAGGTTTTTCAGTTTACGACTCACACTCAACAACTAAACTTAGAGTGTACCTGATCTGCTTCAACATGGACAATATGCTTACTCGTGGCATTACTAGTGCACAACAAGCTACTGTAGATGTGCTTTGTTATGGCATTTTGTTGTACTGTAAAAGGCTTGATCCAGTTGATCTTACTGTTATTTCCAGTGCAGGTCAGGTCAAGTGTGGTGTTAAATCCATGAAACCATGTTATGAATGGGCAGTTAGCTAGTATGGCTGTAGACTGTTAGTCTTGTTTATGTGTATGGTCATTCACACATATATGTGAAATTAATATTATATTATATTATGCAAAAGAAAGTTGACATCCAGTAACTTTTGTCAAATTAGGTAGTGACATCATCACCTCAAACTATCTAAAATAAGATGAGACATGTCTGTGAATATATTTTACAGTGTGTTTAAAGTCAGTGATCCAATGTTTTCACCTTTGGCCAATTTATTCAAACTGTGCTCATGCAGTGTAAAATGTTGGGGTTGTTATGATTATCTCAGTGAGACATGAGGTGATTCTTAATGTGAAAACAAAGGAGAACCAAAGAAATCTCATAATAGCCCCTGCAGTGAGTAAATAGGCTCTCTGCCACATATTCTTCTCTTTCTGTTTAGAGAAATGAGAAAAAGAGGGAGAGCAATATGGGAGAAGATGCTAAGAAAGTCCAGGGAGAGGGCGGCTTTTTAATTTCCAAGAAAAGTGGCAGGGGTTGAGGTACAGTGGATGGCCATGAATATTAATGTTTTGCCAGGAAGTCAGATTTAAGGATGAAAAGAGTCAGAGTGCGCCCCCAGAGGATGAAAATGGCTGTAAACAATGAAAGCAGCTTAGGGTCAGTATCCCAGTCTTGAAATCCCAAACTTAGCCCTCGGTCCGTTTCCCAGTAACATTACAGTTCTCTCCGTCCTGCTGTCTTGTTTCTCACTTACTCATTTTTCAGGTTGACTCTCCGTCTCTCTCCCTCTCTGGCTCTGAACAGTATTTCTGAGGCTTAATCTCCCATGAGACACATCGTAGGTAGCGTTTGAATTCCATTTGGACTGCCTGAATCATAGTTCTTTGCTTCTGTACCCGTTTCGATCTGACTCCCGCTCCCCTCCCTCTTTCATTTTAAGACCCGTGCTTGCGATCTAGGAACAGAAGCAGGGGGAAAGAAAGGGAGAAGAAAGAGTGGTGACCTTGGTGTTAATGAGCAAGTCTTATCTCTGACAGAGAATGGGGCGGCATATGTAACACCACCTCACACTCTCATTCTCTCTGTTTATCTTTTTGTCTTACAAACATATTTTTCTTTGTTTCATATCTCTGCTTGCACCTCATCCCCTTTTTCTGCTTTATGATTCCCCCCACTGATGCTCCCTCGCCTCCCCTCATTTCATTACTCTTTGATGCTAAGACATATGTGGGGCATCACATCACACAGCCTGTTAGAGGTAGAGTAGCACACCAATGGGAGCTGGTAGAGGACAGGACAAGGCCAAAGGGAGTTACCAGGTGTTATTAGGCTGGCTAATAACACCACTATAAACACTGTCCTTATACTGTGTACTGTACAAATGCCTTAGGCGACAGTATTGCTTGTACTGGATGGACAGAATAACAGACCTACAATGCAATACAGCAGCTGTAAATACCAGTTTAGAGAAGCTCACTATAATATTTTTTGTTTGTTTGTGACCACAGTAACTCTCTGTCAGTGCTGTTTTTTCTGTTTCAATCAATGAATCAATCATTCAAACTGCTTGAAGATGACTGACAAGCCGATAATAAGACAGAACAAGTGTAGACTGTAAAAAAAAAATTACAATTATAAAGGGATCTACAGAAGACGTATTTTTAAATGTATTTGGACTGTCCGATTCTAAAACTCAACTTAGTCTCAACTTCAATTGTTAATTTGGTTATACTTTAGGTTATAATTCGATTACTACTTTTTTAATACCTTATTTTAGTCTATTGTAGACCTATATGATTATTACCAGGTACTGCACAGTATACTGTATGCTAGCCACTTATCAACCATAACCACAGTATTGCCACCCGTAACTCATAATACGGATACTAAATCAAATCATAACACTGACTGTAGAGTCAAATGACAATATAACTTAAAGGGGTACTCCAGTGATTTAGTATTTCATTTCCAAAAGTTGGGGAACTCACAAGAGACAGATTGAAAAAAGAATCATCAAAATCAGAGGCCTGTCATGACTTTTCCCCATTATGGGTTAAGCTCCAAAAACACAGTATCCTACAACTCCCATAATGCAACTCAATAGTGTCTTTCATTAGACCCTCCCTCTTAGATGCCTGCTACTTTCAAACTGACACCTACAGTTTGTAAGGCCGCCTTTCTCCTAAATCCACTGAGCAGTACTCCTTGTAACAAGTAAACTAAACTTCATGTGTAAATGCAAAGGGCAGTTAAAGAGGTTAGTAAGATGGTGGCAGAAGAAAGGTGTCTGATGAAGTCCAGACATGGTGATTGTGATGTGTTTATTTCTTGATTTATGGGGTTTTGTGGCTGATGTGTACATCCTGGCCTTAGTATGAGAATTTCCCTGGTCTATATGACATCCTGAGTTTATGAGGTGAAGGACAGATCTTATAGGAGAGGCCTTATGTAGCCTAAGTAATAGCAGGACCACTGTTGTCTTAAAGGGTCACAGCAGAAAACCAGGCCGAAGGGCAGGGAAAGAGGTTAGGAGGAAGGGGAGTCTGGAAATGGCATGCATATGTGTGTGTGTGTGTGTGTGTGTGTGTGTGTGTGTGTGTGTGTTTGTGTGTGCGTGTTTTACTTCCTGTGCACATATTTTCTTATTTTATAGGTCTGTACATATATAACTATGATGAAATGATTATGACCCACACACAGATACCTCCACTCTGTCCTAGAATTCCTTCGTGTTTTCCTTCGTCCTTCGTATAATTTGTAGTTGGCAATAAATGTGTAAATACATACACACTTCACATATGCATACACAAATGTTTGAGAGAAAGAAATATATGAATTAGTATGCAAGATGTGAAAATATATCCATGTAAATTCAAAATAAAAAAACAATTGGGGGGAAACAAATCAAACGTGCCGTTTGTGTCGTAATAAATATCAAGCAGAGCAATTACAGAATTTTGGTGAAAAAACTGAAATCCATTAAGATAGGACTCTAGTAATCAGCTATATTTTTTAGGATAATCCGTACAAAAACCGAAGCATAAAAATGACAATTCACTGTTTTATGGGGGGTTATGTGCCGAACTATTTCTCGTTTGGGAGCAGTAACTTCCTGGAGTCTCCCCTGGTTGGCTGGCAACTGCTCAGAGCCAAGAAATAGTCCAGCACATAACCCCCCATAAACGTGGAACTGTAATTTTATAAAAATAAGATATAACATGTTAAGCTTTAGAGGTACTGGTAGGCAGATTTTATTACCTTTGGGCAGAGCCAGGCTAGCTGTTTCCCCCTGTTTCCAGTCTTTGTGCTAAGCTAAGCTAACTGACTGCTGGCTGTAGCCTTATATTTAACAGATATTAGAGTGGTATAAATCTTCTCATGTAAATCTTCTTCAGAAAGCCAATAAACCTATTTCTGAAAATGTGGAACTATTCCTTTAACACTTTAATAGTAATAGTAATATGTGTTGATTCAGCTTTGGCTAATTGATACTGTAACAATATGTGACAATTTAATTTCCACATTCAACACAGATAGAAGTAATCCTTACACACACACACACACACACACACACACACTGTTATGACAGAATGGTATCATATTGTGTTTGACACCCTCAGTAATTGTTTGGATCCATTCTGTCCTTCCAGCACTGAGCTATAATTATAGTCAAGGGAGCAAACATGAACACGGGGAAAGTTTTTTTGCCGAGTTGCAAGTTTGGACTTGCATGTACACACACACACACACACACACACACACACACACACACACACAGCCTAACTCACACACACTTCCCCCCCTGCCAAGTCGTGGTAATGTAGAGGCCAGCAGAGCAGCAGCCACTGATAGAGGCCTTGATAAGACTCATTTGAAACGACTGCAGTCACTGAACCTGTCCACTCTGTGTGCCAAGGACCCCATTTACCTTACATAACAGTCATTCTGGGTCACTGACACATGCATCCATGCAATTTGGTTTCCTCAAGAACTATGTGCACTTTGACCTTAGCTTCCATTGTCCCATGTGTCTTAGATTTATCTCCCACACCTTCTCTCTCCTGTGTGCGTGTGTGTGTGTGTGCTTGAAGGGTATTTGTGTTTTATGCCCGTGATATGTATTCAGTCAGTGTTGCCGGTCACATGCTAAATGATGACTGAGAAGAGGGGTTTGTGGTGAAAAGCCCTCAGGAGAGTGTGTCACTGTGCAGCTGTCACATGACAGGAGATTACTGCTAAAGCTGAGACTCACTCACTCACTCCTGTGCAATGTAAATGTGACCCTCAAATAATTTACTTATAAAGCGATGATGTTGACTCTAGCTGTGGTAGTTTATTAATTAATCTTAATTGCTGCTTCATGTGACATTTGACTTTTTTGAAGGATTGTAACGACCCTTATACAAGTATGCTCCAGAACTTGTTTCCTTGGTAATATCTTTATATACTGCGTGGGTTCATCAGTGACTATAATTAAAATAATCTGTCACTCTTCAAAAAAGCTTTATTGTGCTAAGCTTGACTTCAAATGACTATTATTAAAATAATACCTACATCAGTGGCACTAAACACATTGAAACACATGTATTTTAATCCGGCTGCTTATAGTTGACTTCCATGTTCAAAACTAAAAGGGAAAGACACAATAAAGACGCTGAAGTCTCTAAATCAATTGTAATGTGTATTGGATTTAAGAATCCACAGCTAGATTAGATAATACCTTAACATTTTAAGGTTATGAAAAGGCTCAATTATAGGTTCTTATTTATTATTTAGGTTGTACCTGTTAAGGGAATAACGTGAAAAGGTTCAAGTTAGGAAACTCATCAGGTATGGGGTTACGGTTAGGACTCTATCGTAGCTTTCCTGTGAAAACCACGTATCTCCAAAACATCAGCTGTTCATGAGTCAAGAAATAACAGACCTGTTATCAGCTTTGTGACAAGTTGTAACAAGAAGTGGGAGAAAGTTTATCTGAAAAATTCCTAATCACCAAATTTGAAAATACATGTTTTTTACTGGACAGTAACGTTGTATGAATTGAGATCAGATCCCAATAGCATGTACTGTTTTTAAGTAATTGGTTAATGTTAATATGATATTATACAACTGGTAAAGTGTCACTAAATTCCATCTAAACTCTATCAGTCACTTGGGGTTTGGGTTGGAAGTAAGACTCGGTGTGGGTTATGGTTATGGGCTTAGGGGAATGATTACATGTCTGTTTAAATGCTGCAGATAAGCAAGTGGACATTTATTCCATGTAAAGTATTTGATTTTATAATTTATTGGCCAAATGAAAAACATAATTTATTCTCACTTACAGGTCAGGAAGTGGAAGATGCTGGCTCGCCATCATGGCGACGGTACGGGCAAGCAGAAGGAAGCAGAGTCAGACGCCCATCTGGGCGGTTGTCAGTCCTGGGGTATCCACGCCTCGCCCCTCCTGGCCAGCCCTGTCATGCTGGAGTGCTCCATCTGCAGTGGGCCCTACATCAGCTACACCCTGGAGGACACCTGGCAGCCACGTCAACGCACACAGGCAAGTTCATTCTGCCTACAGCTAATTAAATTACAGGTAGCAAACAGTAATTTATTACAGTGGATCCCAAAGCAGGGGACTTCCAGGTAATACAATTTCAGGAAATCCCCAGAGAAATCATGGATTGTTAACGTCTTTATTGTATTATACAAAACACCTACTGGGAGTTGACTAAATAATGAAAATACTTAGCAGAGAAAAACTTGTCATAGGACTTTAAGTTTGAAGTAACTTAGAACACTCCCATAAAGGTGGGCCATAATAGGTTGCATGCCATATATAAAGCCCTATGTCCGTCCATCTCTAATTGTTAATTTCAGTTTATGATCTTCTTCAGTGGTACAGTTAGTGTGCAGCATAAGTTGTCAGGATTTTAGAGGATGCTACTCTATGCACAGATTGATTTTTTTCCGAGGCACCTACAGTTTGGCCACAGATCATTTGGCTCTGTTCACTGCAGTACAAAGTGCTGACTGACCACATCACTTTTATTGCTGACCAACACTTCTAACTGGTATTCAACATAACATGACCCACCTTTGTAGCGATGCTTGTAATTGTCATGAAGTTACCTCAGAGTTTAGGACCTTTTTCAGGCATAATTGTGGCATCCACATTTTAGTACACAAGTACTATTGAGGCAAATGTGTACCAAGCTAACAGTAGCACAAGGTAACATTTGATGTTTGTGTCTGTGTGCAACCAAAGAGTTGCTTTGCACCTTTTCAGCACATCCACCAAACAAAACTGCCAAAAACCAGTCTGAGAAAACAAGTTCTAATGTCACAACATAAGAAATGATTAAGAGTTTAGTGGCTTAACACAAATGGATTTTAATGCTAATGCAAAATTTAATATCAAAATAAGTGCTGTTAGAAAGCACAATGGTTATTACTATGTTTGTTGTCAATATGAGAAACTTAAGTAAAGCAAAAATTTAAATTTGGAATTAATAAAAGATGGTGCTTAGTTTCTCCCTCTTTACATTTGCATCTTTTTTTATTTCCTTTGTGTATTGGTGCATACAAACCAAGGAAAAACACCCAGAGAACACTCATTTCTTTAACGGTAAAAAACTAAATATTTCAAGCCCTTTTGCTGTTAAATGTTTTATGACTCACAGTCAAGTCATACAAGCCTCTACCTCTCCTTGACCCTTACACAGACAAAAACTATTCCTCCCCCCCCCTCTCTCTTTGTATCTGCTTGAACAACCCAAACTTTCTGTCTTCTTTTGGAAACACAAATCCGCAATGAAATATTAATGAACGGAAAGCCTAGATTCACCGTCACTATGGATACAACTCCATCAGACCTCTATTCTGAATCAATAAACAACCCGAAGAAAGAGAGAGAGAAGGCAGCAGAAGGAAAAAGGACAAAAGGAGCATGAATGGTAAAGTGGTTGTTAACTTCAGAGAGATGTTGACAGTATAAGAGGATATGAACAGCAAGCAATAGACGAGGCTGCTGTCAGCTTTATTAAGACTTATGGGGAGATGAAATGACCAGCATGATAGGCAGATTGTTGAAAGCGTCGCCTCTGAATGAATAAACAATCTCATGAGATTGAAACAACTCACACGCTCGCACACACGCAAACACACGCATGCCTCAGCTTGTCTCATTCTCAGAAAACACCCATGGGAGAATACTGAGAGCTGCGATAAGTTTTCAGAAGTGCAGCGTGGAATAGCAAACTAGGCTAAGACTGTATTTAACAGAGGCACTTTGAAAAGCCAATGAATGACAATCACGAAAAACTCATATCTGACACGACAGCGTTCTTTCATGGGGACGGCCTGAGACGCAAATGCTGCTGGTCCTGTGACAGCTGCCAGTTATACAGTTACTATATGTGAAAAGGAAAAAGCGGGACACACTATTGAGACATTTGTGCACGTTTGTGCACATTCACAAGTGTTTACTTTCACATTCCTGAGTCGTTCACCCTGCCACGGATACAGCAATGTACTGACTTTTAGTAGAAAGTCAAAGATCACTCACACGCAAACACATAAACTCCACTCCACATGCAGTGGTGGAAAGTAACTACATACATCTACTTAAGTGCTTACTTTAATTGTACTATACATTATTAGTATATTAGTATTTCCATTTTGTGGAACTTTATACTTCTACTCCACCATACGTTTTACTCCACTACATTATTTGACAGCTTGAGTTACTTTTCAGATTAAGATTTTACACAAAACAACATATGAAGAGCTTATCAAATGAAATGCCTTGTTAAAGATTAAACCAGTGGTTCCCAACCTTTATGGCTTGTGGCTTCTTACAAAAATGCACTGTCTAGTCAGGGGCCCCCTGTCTATAAATTGTTAGCAGCTCCGCCAAAGAGACATTTCCCCTCTAAACCTCTCAGATGGTTTCATTTAAATAATGGTTCGAGGTCCCAATGATCCAATGTTTCACACACAAAAAAGCAAAGATTAGAGAAAAGTTCCAAAGACTGAATTCAAATTTGTGTAGCAGAACTGAGAATCTTTTATGTTTCTGTTTGCAGTTTAAACAGATGTTGCACAGTGAACTTAGCCTAGCATAGCTATAAGGCATCAAGAAGCAGTTCCTCAATAGACAGAAAGTGTGGATAAGCACATTGTAATGTCAACAGAGCAGATGTCCATTTCATCTCTCGGCCTAAGCCGAGTAAGATCAGTTTCATCTCAGCATTTAGTCTCACCAAAGCACAATAATACTCTGTCGTCATGTTATTGGAGCAGAGGTTTCTCACCACTTTCAGCGCAGCACTCGAGTGATTTATTGCAGTCTCACCCTGGAAACCCAGCCTCATTAAAACACATCATGCGGGGAACCAACTGAAACTGGGGAAGGAACCAGTCTGGGTCAGAACCAGTGCTTTTGGAAATGTTGATTTAGAGTGCTTCTGTTCAAAAACATCACGTCCCTTATAGTCACTGTACTCTTGTGAAGAGCGAAGAAAAGCAGTTAGATCTGCGGTTTCTTGTAACCCCTTAAAACAAAGCAACGTTGCAATCTTGCAACCCCTCGCCTGCAGGTTACACTTGTTTATCAGTTGTGAGTGCTTTTTTCTTTGTCTTATATTAATAACTATTAGAGTTTCTACTATTTACGATTCCAGTGTTTCCCAAGAAAAAAACAGTGAAGAAGAAAATTTAAAGGAAAGAAAAATTCTATGTAATTTGGTGAAGCAAAAATAAGTTTTTTGTGCTCTCCTATCCTGTTAATCAACTAGCGACCCCTCAGGTTTCTATTGTGACCCCTTGGGGTGTTCCCCAGGTTGGGAACCACTGACCTATCGTAGCTTGGCCAGCCTATTTTTTTTAATTTATTTATCTAATGGTGACTTGAAAAAACATAATAAGCCTAAGGGCTGTACAGTTAAAAGATGTAGATGAACACCTATTATCATTCAACTGAATTCAAACAAGAACATCGCCAAAACTGGATTTGTAGAGTTATATAGCAGTGTGTTGCCTAATATTTCGGGTCATTTGTATGATACGAATATACAATACTTAGTTATTTGAAGACTACGGAACTGAATCCACAGTCTGAATCTTTAACGGCAGTGAGAGTGCATCACTAAGTGATTTATGTTTGCTTAAATACAGTTTCATAAGTTGTTTGTTTCATTTTCTACAAGTTATCTTTGTTATATATGTATACTGTAACATGGACCTCAAAACACCTCCTGCACTGAGGAAAATACTTTTTTTAAAATGACACTTTATATACTTTTGATTTGCATGTCTTTGTTATATATGTATTCAGGTTGTTTTTACTAAGTAATGCCATATTTCTCCCCCAGGCGATGGACCTGTACTACCACACTGAGTCAGACCCAGACAGTTACTGTTGCCCTGGCGACAACAGTAAGTACCAGCAAACTAAGCCTGTTTTTTTGTATTCTTCTACTTCCTCCCGCCTCTCCTTCTTTCCCATCTTTCACACTGTGACTCCAGAGCACAAACTCTCATTCCCCTGTTATCTTTCTCCATTATCCCTCGCCATCAGTCCCGGGTCATTTCTCTTTATTATCTGCACTTTTGTTTATTTTCACCATCAATCCCAAATTATCTTCAACCATTCATTCTCTGTCTATTTTTCTCTTGTTTGTTGTTTCCTTTCCATCCAAACCTGATGGCCAGGGGAGCAAAATGATTCAGCCAGCACACACATACACTTTGTAACTTTACCTTACCTTACCACTTGGCTCTCTAATCCAACCTCTAAGCTCCCAGGATAATAACTGTTGTTCATAAACCAAGATTACTGTTTTGTTGTTTTGTGGAAACTGGCTCGGAAGGCAGCAAAACAGTAGTTAGAGACACAATACCGAGTGCTGACCATCACACACATGACACAGTGACATCTATTTACAACTTTTGCCACTCACTGCAGCAAAAATATGTGTGTATGCTTCTGTGCTTGTTGCGTACATGTGTGCCACTGGGTGAGAGTCCATCATCTGTTTATAGCTAACATGACTGCAAGTGACTTTAATTTTCCATCATGCCCTTTTTTTCTGCCAGCAATCATAGTCCAATCCAAAGTCCACAATATGCGTGCGTGTCATGTTTTGGCATAAAGCCTATCTGTTCCCCTTTTTTTATTCTTACCTTTACCTTTGCTGGGAATCTTGCATGTCTAGACAGGAGCTCTTCTCGTGAGTGTGTTCATGTGTGCGTTTGAGTTCCCCATTACATCATTTTTAGCAACATTTTCTTTCACTTTGGACTCAAAGTACATAAGCATTATTAGCAAAAATGTACATCCAGCATAAAAGTAAAAGTACTCATAATTCAGGGAAGTGGTATGGCATGTTATACTATTACATATTATATTATTGCATTATTATTACTGATGCATTAATGTGTAAGTAGCATTTTATTGTTGTAGTTAGGTGTAGCTAATTGTATCTATTTTATATACAGTTGGGTAGTTTAATCTATAGAATTGCATCATATTTTATAAGCTCATCATATGCTTTGTATGTAAAGTCTTTCTCTGTGAAGAAACTAGTAACTAAACATGTATAAAGTATACGTATAAAGGAGCATGAAATGGAAAAACTCAAAGTACAAGTGCTTTAAATTTATACTTAAGTACAGAACTGGAGTAAATGTACTTAGTTACTTCCCTGCTGCTGCAGTAACAACACTTTGCGGCAGATCTGCAGGTACCTGCTGCCTGCTGGAACATCTCCAGGAAGAACAATATTTTGATGAAAATCTTTTTGACTGGGAGTAGTCTGCCTATTAATTTTGGGAGTTTTCGGCATATAGAGAGAAAACCAAGCAATTAGGCCAAGCTGGTGCTGGTGACAAGCTGTTCCTGTGGCCTCGGCCGTGATGCTGCTACACCCTGTTGCTCCAAGTTCAGCAATTAGTGGCTTTAGGAACAGTTGTTGAAGTCTGTCACATATGAGTCATTTACAGTGATGCAGTGGTGTGTGGGACAGAGGGAGCAGAAGAGAACAATGATGGAGAGCGAAGGATGGATCCAGTAATAATAATTATAGGGACTAATTTTACTGAGGAACAAACCATGCCTGTGTTCTTTCACTCCTCTTCTCGTGTAACAAAGAGCATCTGCTGAGGATACCCTTATTAAAACACATTAGTATGTTCATCAACGTGCTGCAGTGCAGTTAATCAGCAATTACACACTGACTTATAGTGCATTTCTTCCTGAGATGCCAACAGGTTTATATTACGTGTGATTACAAAGCCTGAGTTACTGTGTGTGTGTGTGTGCGTGTGTGTTCTCAAACTTAACTCTTGTTCTCAGTGACGCAAAAAATAAAATCAACATTGCAGATCCCTTTCTAAAGCTTATTTACTCTTTTCTCCCACCATTCATGACGCATTGCTCACCTGTGCCTACCTGCCCTTCAGAGCTAAACAGGCAAACATACATACCTACACACAGACACAACACAAACATGAGCATATACTTTATAATCCATAACGACACTCCCAAATCAGGGACTTTTGACAGTTTTGAGAAGAGTGTCTGAACATGCTGGTTGCCATTACATCCTGAGGATTTAGAGTAAGTGCTATATTATAGGCAGATTTGGGTGTGTGTACTGCATTCAGAGCCAGGGCTGCAAATGACATAATGCACTCCCGAAACCTACGTTCGACCATCACAACCTCAACCTAATTCTAGCCTTAATCCAAAAGCCAAATACGAGCCCACTAAAAAACTGTGGATCAAAAATGTTGTCATTCTTCCGGTGTACTGGTGGCCTAGCGGTTAATACGCCGACCCTGAACTGCAACATTTTCACTTCACGCTCTGCTGTGGACCTTTGTTGCATGTCTCATCTCACTACTGACGCTATCTAATAAAGGCATGAAATGCCCCAAAAAATACTTTGGAATGTTCTCACTTTTGACGATTAAAACCCAAAAGAGTTCCTTCGCGGATAGAAGAGCTAGAACACACTGAAAATCTTATTTATTATATGGATTTGTAATTTCCTGATAATTTCCTTGACCTATACAACGTTTTCTGGATAGAACAGTAGTTCAGTATTTATTAATGAGAAAACAGTGACAAAGAAACAGTTCAGAGTTTGGTTGTGTTGAGTTTATATAAGCAGTTGTTGAATTCCTTCAATTCCCTTAAAAGAACTTCTCCGTTGTAACCCAGGTAACCAGTCACTCATTGATTATTTAATTTGGAAACGTACCCATTGAACCATTGTCTCCATTTTCTTCATAATGAGTATCAATTTATATGATCCTTTCCAGGAAACTCCCAGTGAATTGACAGTTACATATTAGTTGACTTCTAGGAAATTATTGTGAAACTCTGGGACATAAAGTGTCACTAACCACACTCATGAACACACACGCAGAGCAACGGACAGAATCACACAAGCCCAAGAATATCAAAATTCAAACACAGGAGTCTCAATCGTCCACTACGATGATGATCACATGACCATCTACGGAGGTAGCCGAAGGCACAAGTTTGCTTTTTTTTTGGTATCCTAGCTAGCCAAACACTCCACACACACACACTGACAGTCCACCGTGTCCAGTGGCTAAAGAAAAGCCTAGCTGTCCTCTCTGAATAGTCGAGGCCTTTATGTAACGGTGTCATTTGGTTCCTCACCACCGAGGCTCATTCACATTCAACGCCAGATCAACTGTAGCCACAAACACGCTCATCACCCCTGGCACAGAGAACGGACATTACAAGATGGAGGCGGGGGAGAACGAAAGAGATGAACGGATTTAATGGATGTCATCTGCCGGAGACAGCGTGAATATGGGCATATGCTGGTCTTTGTGTATGTGTGGGTACACTGTAGGTGGGTGGGCTGAGGGAGAGTGTGTGTGTGTGTGTGTGTGTGTTTGTATGTGTTTATACTACAACTTTAATATCCTGCCACCTCACCTCCTCTGGCACTCGCAGTGAACCCCTTCCTGTCCTTTCACGAAGTGGCCCTCTAAGCGTGTGTGTGTGAGTCCGTGCTGGTTTTGGCACCGATGACATTGCCACTTGTGGGTTACATAACGTACTGGTGTCTCACACACACACACACACACACACACACACACACACACACACACACACACACATAGAAAGGCAATAAACACACAGCTTGAGTATTGTGGAGCCTCCTCTTGTTCAGGGCCCAAGCCCCATGCAGCCTGTAAATCCAGAAGGGAGAGAGAGGGCCAGATAAGAAAAACACTGAGTGGACCTATTGTTAGTATTGCTCTCTCTCTCTTTCTTCCTCTCTCCTGATCTTCTCTCAACACCTCTCTCTCATTTCATTCAACTCTGGGCTTGTGACCACAGATGCAGACACAAGAGCAGGGCTTACATCCCAGCGGAGGTAACGTAACATCTTCTCCGTCGTCGCTTTTACTCCTCTCCTGTTACGATACGTGTTTTAGTTCTTATGCGTACATGTGTGAACAGAGAAAGCAATGTGTGAGGTTTCACTTGTTTGATGCTTTCAAGTGCCGATAAGAGATGTCATTTCGTGTCCCACACGCACTGCTACTGTAGTGTCAATGGTGAGGTATTGTAGATTAAATGCCTCTTGAAGGATGGCGGCGCTGCAACCTGCGCTGTCTGAAGGAGAAATAAATTTTACTAACAAACTGCGCTACGTTCTTAGTGGTGCAGTGAGGGAGAGGTGCGTTGGACACCTTGAGGGAATTTAGGAAGTACCTGATGTGCCCTTTCTCCTTTCTCTCTGTGTGTGTGTGTGTGTGTGTGTATGTTCTGTCAGTCTCTCTGCAAGTTTGTTGTGCCCTCCAGCCAGCGTATGTATGTGTGTGTGTGTGTGTGCATGCATGTGCGTGTGTGCTGTCAGACTCCCTGCAGGTTTGTTTTGCCCTCCAGCTCTGCATGTTAGTGTGTGTGTGTGTGTGTGTGTGTGTGCATCAGGTGGCTATGGGGGACAGATTAATAATAGATTTGACCTGAGTTAAGGGAGAGACAGAGACAGCAGTAAAAAGTTGAGGCTATATTTAAAAACTGCAGAGTCACACATGTAGCTTTCTCCGAGAGAGGCCCGGGGTCAGGAGCAGAAGAGTATACACTTTCTCTCTCTCTCTCACACACACACACATACAGCCATATTCCTGACTCTTAGTTACTTAATTGCTGCTTGTCTATGGCTCTGCATTTTCACAGTCTAACAACAATTATGCTCAGTGTTACTGCAGCACAAAAGCGCAACCTTTCACGCACAACCCCTTGCTTTGTGACTGGAAGGTCGACCGGTTTGATTCTGGGACAGGCAGGATAAATCTGTGGGGAAAGAGAAAGAGCAACACTTGCCGTCCCCTCATTACCATCACTGAGGTGCCCATGAGCACAGCCCTTAACCCTCTAACTGCTCCAGTGTAGCTGGTGTGAATATGTGTAATTGTGTGAGTGATCAAGGCGTTTCTGAAAAAGGTTGAAGGTTAAAAATGGCTTTTGCGGTTAAAAACTTGTGGTGGTGTTCTGTTAAAAGTTTCATCTCGCCTCTGTTTATTCTTTGTCTGATCCACATTTCCATGGTGTGCTCCTTCCTGCGTCGTCTCACCTGTCCGTATGTTCAGTGCTTTGCCACTAATCCTCACATCTGTGTTTCCTTTCATTTACTCTCCCTGTCCCCTACTCTCTCACACACTCCCAAAGACGACAACAATCTGCAGAACGTTATCCTGCGAAAATACCTGGGTGTATGCACACGCACGAAATAGTTGGAAGAGCAATTCATCAAGAGACACGGTTAATTATTGTGACCTCAGCTTCTTGGCAGCTCCCAACTTTTGAATTAATGTGAACTCAGTGAATTTCCAAATCCGGGTTACTTTTTAATTCTGAGCTCAGCAGGTGAATGGCCTCAGCTATAGCAGGCTGTAGTGGAAAAAGACAACTGGTCAAGACAAAACAAAGGGGAAATTTAAGAAAACCAAATGTTTGCATAATTTAGTCTTTAACTACAAGCAATGTTTTGCCTTTATGTGATGTTGGAAGATCACAAATATGGTGATAATGATATGTTGACAATGTAATTTCGTTGCTATTGTGTGTGTAAATAAACATTGTTACAGGATGATTCTATCTCCAGTACTTCCTTTTACTTTACAGGCATAAAACAAATATTTGACTCAGAAATCCATCAGTTTCCTGTGTTTAGGTTTCTATCCATTTCAGGGGGAAGTAGCTGCATCACTAAATAAATAAATAAATAAAAGTATTAGGCTATTCGTTACTTTTGTTCATTTTGTAATTAAATAAGTTAGGTCTGTATTTTCAATGAACTCGAAAGAAGGAGCCTATGAGGAGTCACAATTTTTCACAAGTGTGTGTTTGTTCACTGTGGGGAAAACTCATGCATGAAGCACAGAACTGTGGAGTGGAAGGAAAGAGGCGGGGCGTCTCCGCCCTGAAAAGAAAGGGGGAAAAAAAAGTCTTCTGGATGAAACTCTCCAAGGAGAGGAATGCGGTGTATTTCAATTATCTGCCTGCTGAGGAACTTGAAGCCTCTCTCATTGCTGTGATTCGGAAAATAAAGCATCCTTATGAAAGACAAAACGACCGCTTTGACGTGTAAGTACGCTGCATATTCATTTGAAAGCACCAGCGATGGGTTTCTCCATTCGAAAAAAAAAATCTTTATAATATCCCTACAATACTCCCGTAGGAAATTGTAGATCGATAATCTTATTGTGAGACTTATTTCTGCGGTTACCAGCCTTGTGATATTTATAGTTTCTTTTGTAAGAGTAAAGCTCAGGCTCCCGGGCACACTTTCTGTGTCTGGAGTGTCTGCGGTTGGGAAGAAAGCACTGGCAGACATACTTTTGGGGGGGGTGCTCCATTCACCCCATAATCCAGTGACCTGGATTTATGATGCTGTTATCTATGGAAATGCCTCGCTGATAGGGGGTCTGTTAAAAGAGCCAGAGAAACCTTGGCAACTCTCTTTTGCAACTTGTTGAACCGTGGCGCTGCAGGCAGTCAAATGAGGACTCCTTCAGATCTGAAAGGTTTGTTTGTTCTGTGGAAACTGAACCTGATGTGGGGCTTTGGATGCAGATCAGGCAATTAAGATACCGAGTACCTGTGCAATTTTACCGTTTTTTGTGTTTTTACGCAGGGTTTTGTAAATTACTTATAATTGTTTGTAAGCTGTTGTGCAGCAACTGATTAAGTTGTTCCCACTTTGCTCTTTTCTCTAAACTCTTTCAGAAATTGTGCAACGCCAATTGCATAAATTTGGTTTTTTTTTTTTCCTATTTCACCTTCCTTTTTACGCACGGGGATCGATATCCTTTTAGAATGGGTCTGGCCTTCATATGCGATATCGTCTTACATACTTTCATTCCACTCAGGGGTGTAGATAAAACCAGGTGCCTTGCTTAACTGTACCTAACTGAGCCAGTCTGGTCCTCAGCGTGCCAGCGAACAAAACGCAACTCGGAGTGGCATTTCTTTCCACATAATTTCATTCGGATCATCACATTGAAGTTTTGGCTGCTTCCGAGAGGCTTATCGGTAGGTTGAAACAGACTGTGGGTCTGATCTCTCTTTTTATTTCGTTTGAGCTGGATGTATCCAAGAGTTTCTCAGTCTGTACTTTTCCACTACCAGCGGCTTTTCCTGGCACCGGGCCTCCCTCGGCTCAGGCTGTCCCTCTAGTCTTTTGTACACCGAGGGAACCTGCGTCACTCCCTGCCGTTTTAATTGAGAAGCAGCCAAACCGTGAAGCTGATAGGCCTACTTAAGAGGCTATCGGATTATTTATACAGGACCAAGTTACAAACTCAAGGGGTGAGTGGGGACTGGAGGCTGGGTGGGGGGTTACAAAAACAATCAGGAGTTTGGAGAATAATCCAGAATCTCAAGAACCATCTTGAGCAGTTTCACTTCATGTTCACCTGTTTGTACAATCTGCAGTTAACATCTGGATGTCATTATCCTATAGGATTTGTTTTTGCAGCTTTGTGTAGACTGAACTGTTACTGACAAATTGGTGACAATTTCAGACTGTGTGACACATCTGATGTTAAGCAAAGTTGCCACGGTGTTGCACAAACATATGTGCAAATAGTACACCGGTCTTTCAGTGCGTGGTGGTAAATAAATAACTTTTTCCCCTTTTTCCTATGTTTTTGACGCAAGCACATTTTGAGGTGCGGCTATGACGCGCTGGGAGGGCAACGGCCCCTGATTGGTCGAGAACGGACGATTATCTTCTCATGGCCCATTTAGCAGAAAGAAATGTTTGCAGAGGATCACGCCCACCAGGGGCTGTGTGTGTATAGGGAAGCTCCTCCCTCCTCGGGCCTGTTATAAAACAAGAGCCAAAAAGAAGATAGTTATATTTCGCCTTTGGGCAGTTGATGAGTTCAGAGCTGCTGTTCAACTCATCTCATCATGACGGTCAAAACAGAAACAGAAAAGCCTGCCCTGACTTACTCCAAGTCTAGAGGGCTAGTGGCATTAGTCACCGGTATGGAATCATAACTGGATATTTTAAGCTGATTCTTCATGACATGGATAGACATCTTTTTGCTTTTTATTTAAAAATCTAAACTTTTTTTTCCCCCTTCTGCTTTTCTCTCTTGTGTTGCAGCTTTTATGAAACAGAGGAGGATGGGTCTGAACGACTTCATTCAGAGGCTGGCCACAAACTCCTACGCCTGCAAGCAGTGAGTACCATCTGACTCATGTTATTGTTCGTATTCACTGGAGGACAAAACATTGGGAAACACAACCAGAAATGCCAGTTATCTGTCCTCTAAGGTCCAGATCAGCTGATTCATATGAAAACAATTGAGGATACTTTTGATGCTTTGTTATTACATGAACTAAGTTTGAACTCTTTGTTTTTTCAGTCCTGAAGTTCAGTCTATTCTGAACTTGAGTCCTCCTCAGGATGCTGAGCTCATGAACACAAACCCCTCTCCCCCTGTAAGTACATTTGCAATAAACTTCCTTTGTTTACACTGTACCATATGCAGAGATACACACACATATCCTCTGTTTACGGTGCATCTTGTGTCTCATATTATGGCTCTAACCTCCTCGTCCTTTTCTTCCTTACAGCCTAGTCCATCCCAACAGATCAACCTCGGTCCATCCTCCAACCCCTCAGCCAAACCCAGTGACTTCCACTTCCTCAAGGTGATCGGCAAGGGCAGCTTCGGCAAGGTCCTGCTCGCACGCCATCGCACCGATGACCAGTTTTACGCAGTCAAAGTCTTACAGAAAAAGGCCATCCTCAAGAAGAAGGAGGTAAATGCACATGCAGACATGCCTTCAACTAGAAACACGCACACACAAAAGTGCACACACAACAAAAGCTGTCTACCTCTGACCTCTCTAACCCCCTGCTCTTTGTGGTCCTCAGGAGAAACACATCATGTCAGAGAGGAATGTGCTGCTAAAGAATGTCAAGCACCCGTTCTTAGTGGGCCTGCACTACTCTTTCCAAACCGCGGACAAACTCTACTTCATCTTGGACTACATCAATGGAGGAGAGGTGAGTCACTGCCTGAACTGCTGCCAGGAAATATAAGGATATGAAGCAGAGATGAAAGAAGAGAGGGGGAGAAGCTGGGCTATTTTAAGAAGGAGCTAAAGATGAATGAATAGGGCAGGAGGACATTTTAAAGATGGATGCAGTTGGAGGAAGATTGGAAGGGAGAGAAGTTTTTAGAGGAATAATATAGCGCCAGAATCAGAGATAAAGATGAGGCAGAAACACAGACAGACAGACGGGATATCCTGTCATGAGAAGCAGAATAGAAGCTGCCGCTCTCTGTCTCTTTTTTTTTTTTTTTTTTTCTGTCGTTCGTTCTCTAAAGGAAACACCTCTCAGGAAATCGTGGGGTGGGTTGGGACAGCGGGAGAGACTCTGGGCCAAAATTAGCAGTGCCATTCAGACTCAGTGTGTGTCTAATCGAGCTAATTTCCTGTGATTGTTGGACGAGCAAAGACAGTGCTGATTAAATATGGGCCTTATCAGGAAACAGGACGCATTTACTCTCCCTCTCCCCTTTCTCTTTTCTTCCCCTCTTTTTCCACCTTTGGCCCTCATTTCATCTGTCTTCCCTTGTCAAACTTTATAAGCTGTCGCCTTCCTGCCTCTTTATTTCCTCCCATCCGGTTTCGCCTCTTGTCTCTGTTTCTGCCTTTTTATTGTCAGTCTTTCTCCTTCTAATTTCCAGTCTCTCTGCTCATGTGATTTTGTGGATAATCTATAGCACAATCAAGACATTTTAGTTCATTTAGTTTAGTTTTGTTACTGCAAACACTTGTTGAAATGACCTTTTGTTCTCTTTTTCTCTTTCTTCCAGTTGTTCTACCACCTCCAGAGAGAGCGCTGCTTCCTCGAGCCCAGAGCCAGGTTCTACGCAGCAGAGATTGCCAGCGCACTGGGCTACCTCCACTCCCTCAACATTGTCTACAGGGACCTGAAGCCAGAGAACATCCTGCTGGACTCACAGGGACACATCATTCTTACAGATTTTGGCCTGTGCAAGGAGAACATTGAACCCAACGGGACCACGTCGACCTTCTGCGGTACGCCAGAGGTAAGGACAAAATATCTGGTGATTCAGAACTCGCTTGTTTTTGTGTTTTGACAGCACTCCGTATTATTCACTAACTTACCACTTCTCCCTGTCTTCTTGTCTCTACAGTATTTAGCTCCGGAGGTTCTACACAAGCAGCCGTATGACAGGACGGTAGACTGGTGGTGCTTAGGAGCTGTTCTCTATGAGATGCTCTATGGCCTGGTGAGTAACGTTCACATCCACCTTCCAATTTCATAGTAAACTCCACCCTTAATATATTCTTTAAGTATTACAAATACGTACTCTACTATTGGGTTATACTGTGCACTGAGAATGATAAAGATCCAGCTCTTATCTCATTTGTGTTCCACATGTTCGTACCTGAATCTATGCATGATTTAAAATGACACAATCGGTGTTCATCATGTGGATTCCTTGCTCCTTGTTGTTGCCGAGATGCTAATCAATCTTTTTGTCCCTCCCCAGCCTCCGTTCTACAGCCGTAACACAGCGGAGATGTACGACAACATCCTGAACAAGCCGCTGCAGCTGAAACCCAACATTTCCAACGCAGCCAGACACTTGTTGGAGGGCCTGCTGCAGAAGGACCGAACCAAGAGGCTGGGCTGCACAGAGGACTTTGTAAGTGTCTGGTCACGTGATTGATTGCGCGCGTGTGTGTGTATCTGCATGCATGTTTACATATTACGTGTGTTTTAAAGGACATCATTTCATTATTCGTTATTTGTGTCTTTTCACAGATCGAAATCAAGAACCACATATTCTTCTCCCCCATCAACTGGGATGACCTCAATGCCAAGAAGATCACCCCTCCCTTCAACCCCAACGTGGTACGTTCCTTTTTAATACTCCAATAAGTGCGGATTCATGATTTTCTACCACACACTTGCTCTTGTGCTCAGAATGTACATTTACATAACTAGATCAAGAGCATGGAACATCCTCGCTGTGAATTGAAACATTTCCAATTATGGCAAGGTATTTTACAGCCTGACTAATCCCCTGCTGTCTCCCCTCTCCTTCCTCCCCCCCCAAGACGGGACCCAACGACCTGCGGCACTTTGATCCAGAGTTCACAGATGAGCCGGTGCCCAGCTCCATTGGCTGTTCCCCAGACAGCGCGCTCGTCACGGCCAGCATCAAAGAGGCTGCCGAGGCCTTTGTGGGCTTCTCCTACGCCCCATCTATGGACTCCTACCTATAGGATTTAAAGACAGGCACTCAATATGGACACCGATTCAGACTCACGGGACATGGACTGTAGCGTGTCCATGCACTTGCATCTTGACCCCACCTTACATTTCCCATCAGGACGATGGATTTCCAAACCAACCCCTACAACAACTCTGCATCTGCAAAGAATTTACACGTGTACTTGCCATTATCTCTCCAACTCTTGAATGCATTTAAGAAGACTTGCTACAAGAGGATGCCTGCCATAATTAAATGACTCATTGGGGTTGTAATCCTCCATCTTACCCTGATTGACCAACGCACAAATTCTTCAACCTTCCACAACAGACACAAACGCGCTGCAGCCTTCAATTGCCCATCTCTTACCTGATAATGGAGGTCCTTTGCACATAGCTCAGGCAGCTTAAAAACCCACCTCGACCCTGAAGCCACAACCGACAAGCACACACACTAACTTCCACCTTTTCTCAAAAGAGGAAGGCTGGGCCGTACTGTACCAGCCCTGAAAAGGATCTCCATCTTCATCTCTGTAGCGAAACATCTTCTCTCTTTTGAGATTCAGTCTACTACCCCCCCTCACTCCTTACGGGGACATACCTGTTGAGTTTGAATGAGTAGCTTGGGGATGACATTCATTTTGGTGCTTTAGTTTCTTCTTATTTGCTTTCTGTGTGTTTGAAAAGGGAGTCATTTGAAGCTGAATGTTACAGAGAGGGGGATGTTGTATTTTTTTTCTCTCAAACGTGCCTTTATTTTTTTCTCTCCATCAGAACTCACATCTTTTGGGTTTGTCTGTGTCAACCTTAATGTCACCGCGTTTGGTCCGCTCCACACCTGACTGCAGGTGGGAGGAGCTGTCACCATAGAGGAACGATGTAGCACTAACTTAATACACCTGTTCTGTCTTTAACATGTGAGACGCAGGAACTCGGAGGATGTTTCATATCTTCATTTGCACATAAAACAATAACGGTAATGCTGATAGAGAGAGAGAGAGAAAAAGAGAGCACTGCTGCTAGGTGAGAAAGAGAGTGACGTGTTCAGACGTGTTTGTGTAGTTCTACTTGGCAACTGTGTCCCCCTCATATAGTCTTCCATTCACGTCACAATAATGTAACGGAGGCCTTCAGTCAGGCCAACAACATCGAAACTGAACATTCCATTTTAATATTGCTGTAATGCAGTTTGACGGTATTTAAGTTTGTTTGTATATTTGGAGTCACGTGTACTAGTTTTAATGTATATTGAATAAAAAATGACTAAAGGTATGCTTAAATATGTATATGTAACAATTCATGTTAAATGTACTGTAAATTGTAAAATTGTTTAAGATTTATGTGACCGAGTTTGGTTTGCAATAAAAGTTTAACTTTATTACACCTTATAACCTCGTTTTTAGTTATTGATAAATGGACTACATGTGCATGAGATGTGTTTTCCTTTAGTCTGAAATATGCAGATCACTTTTACATAATCTTGTCTTGTAATTCCCAGTAAATATCCAACATGTGTTCATAGAAAATAAGCACATCAAGTTAAAGAGTAAACTAAACTAGGTAAAGACTGAAGAAACAAACATCTACTCGTCCTGGATGGAAAGCACTTGCGCTACTGACTCCTGCCAAACGTCCCACATTAGCACAGAGTAGACTTTACCCCTTATACAACAATGAGGGTGTTGTATAAGGGATCCATTTGCGGGCAAATAATGGAGTGCTAAGGCCACTCCAGGTCAAAAGATATTAATGAACCCAATTCAGCAGAGCAGCTTTATATTGCGCTAGACAGGCATTGATTTTTGATGCAAAAGCTACAATTACATGAATGATAATTCAAGTAGGAATAATATCAATAATATACTGTGTTTTCAATAAGATTACAGCAGGGTGGTGTGTTGATGAGGAAGAATGTCCTTCTACTGGAGTTCACGGCTGTGTCCATGGTTAATAGTGTCTGCTGGAGTGTCTTTAAGGAGAACAGGGATCCAGGGGGTTATTGTGTAGGTAACCTCTGACCTCTAACTTCCTGTGAACAGGTGAAAGTGAAAAAAGGAATTTCGCCACAAAGATTTACATTCTAAGAGGACTGTGTGGAGGGTGTCCTGGTGGAAACCCATAAAACTTTTAACTCTCTGGACTTGTCCAGCCAACCGTTTGACATTGTCAGTCTGAGAAGTTGCTTGAAAATTCAGTGAATCCAGTTCAAAATTATCCACACAAGGTTTATCAACAGAAATAAAAATGAGGAAAATGTTATTTTTTAAAGTCACTACAGAGTATCAGTGTTCGCCAGAATTGGAACGTCCTGATAAACAGCTTTTGCAGTTGCTATCTAAAATGATGATCTACACAAAGCCTGCATGTGTTATATCTGAGATTACAGACTATTCAGATCACTACCTTCCACTTCACCCTTGGTATCTATGCCCTGTTATTACTTAACACTAACTTAACTGCTGTCACAGTAGTTTTTACCACCATCATCGTCCTCATTATTGTCCATTGGTCTTAGCTTTCGGAGAGGGTAAACAAAGTTACTTATTTCTGATTAACCCCCATAATAAAGGCACCAAAATCAATAAAAAAGAAAGCTGCAACATGTAGGGAAACTGTGGTGACAGTGTGGAATATTTGGGACATTATCAGAGTACTGTCTGTCTGTAGTAAAATTATATTGGGCTGAAGATGTGCTGCAATAGTTCAAGATCTGCTCAGAAGCCATTGTCACACACTGCCATCTGCTGGCCAAACCTTGAACTGATAAAGTAAACTAGTTGCTCATGCTTTCTTTGTGTTTGCCAAAAGTCAAACAACAAATATGACATTACAGACATCTTGCTTGAGTTTGTTAATAGCCTGAACAATGTTTTAATGGACAGAGTTCATTGAGGTGCAGACAGGTGAGGAATGGCAAATCTTAAGGGAGCAGAGATGATAGAAATGAAAGAGTGGATGCAGAAGAGGGAGATGGGAAGCATGGGGGCAGGTGAATCCATGACAGTAAAGCCTTTGCTGTGGCCGGGAATTAAAGTCTTTCATAAGGAACTGACATTACTGCCTTTTTATCATTCTTTGTGGGTCTTTATGATGGTTTATGAGGGTGGTGAGAGAAGTGGTTACTCACACTCAGTTTATCCGTGCTGTGCTTTAAACAGTCTGTGCTTCAGGGGTTTGTAGGCTGCATTCTTGCACTACAGATTCAGCTTTGCCACCACTGCAAAACCCCTTGATTACTGATTTTCATTAATATGTGATTATACAGGAGACTTCATCTATGTCTGAAATTTATAATGTTTGATTCAACATGACATTAAGTTGAGGAACAATGTGTCACATTGGAAAGTATGGAACAATCAGTAGAAACATTACAGGTGGTGGCAAACCTTTTTTACATTTTGTAAACATAAACATTCTGAATGGATCCATATTTATTATATTCAAATTCATTGGTTGGAACCTCGGTAGTTCTTATGATGTCACAATAGAGTCACATCCACAGCTTGAATTTTCAACTTCAACCACAGAAGTTACTCTTTACTCACTACAAGCAGATACAACTCACTGCAGCAACTGCACATTATCCAAAGACACAAATACAATTCTCAGAAATGTTTTTTGCTCCTGCTACAGACCACCACAACCGCTCTGTAATTTGTTTATTTACAGCGCAGTTCCCTTGAAAGGTATCGTATGATTTTTAAATAATCACCAGTGTTGAGATAACTCTGTTGGTGCAGACTTATTTAATCGACAGCAGTTTGGTTTTTATCAAGTGTAGTTTGAGCTTTGGTGTCTTGCTCAATTACACTTTGACAGAAGAGGAGGCAGATATTGAACCATCTGCCCTGGATGACCCACTCAATCAACTAAGCTACTGACACTGCTGATCTGGCTCTGGTGCAAATATTTAACACTATTTAAAAGTTAAATAAATCATATGGTATGAATTTACAAAAATACTGGTATATTGCTAAACCATTTAAGCCATTTGGCTGAAATAGATGAAAGGTGGATTTTCTGCTCGTATTTTTTTAGTGCTTGTACTCAAGCGACTACTGAGTTTTAAAGATAGAATCCTTAAGATTTTCATGAAATCAAACCCTGTTTTTGATACTATTTATGGTTGTCACTTTTTCAGCAAAAGCCATTCAAAGTATTTACATTCTATAATTATCTCTCTATATAGTAGTTTTCATCTTTAGTGAATCCGCCATTCCCATGCTGGATTCAAACCTGAGAACCACACTTACCACCAGTAACCTTGACTGTCACTAAATCACCCAGGACTGAAATCTTATTCTTAATTATAATTTGAACGAAATTGTTGAAAACGTAGAAAAATCTGTAGTTTACCGAGGCATTTTGGGAAAAACATGTGTGAGGCTCATGAGTATGTTCAGTATGTTCATAATCAGCTGAAAACCTAGATGAAACATAGTAAAATATTTTCTTTGCGTTATCAGAAATATAAACATATAGAATATCAATCTGAAACTTAGTATAGACAGGACAATATAGAATCATTTTATTTTTTGTGTTTTTACCCATTTTGAAAAATCCCTGGTTTGATCATGAATAAAACTAACAATGTTTCTTGTACGTGAAAAAAAAGATCAAATGTGTCCTGATAAATGCTTATTAAAATTTAACCATGACACATTCTGAGGCACTTTTTCATATCATACTAAATGTAGTCCTATTTATTAATACTGAATACTTTTCTTTATATCTCAAAGTTGTAGTTTTCGTGACAATTTTTTTTTGCTGTTGTTATAATTGATCCTGTTCAGCATTTGACTTCACTTATAGTTCAGGTCGCCAGTCAATCTCAGGGCTGACACATAGAGACAGACAAACATTCACACTCACAGGCACACCTATGGGCAATTTCAAGTGGTCAGTTAACCTAAACTGCATGTCTTTGGATGGTGGGAGGAAGCCAGAGTACTCGGAGAGAACCCACGCAGACATGGGGAGAACATGCAAACTACACACAGAAAGGCCGAGAACACTCTTGCTGTGAGGCCACCGTCCCGCCCCTAGTGGGATAAATCATAACTCAATATTCAATTTGAGGGTTTCTATTGTCAACATTGAAAATGCAAATATATATGGTAGGGTGGACACACATTTAATGTGGATTTGTGATAACTAATTATATTGTCTGATATTTTTAGTTGACATGGAGGAACAAGGAGATGGATCCCATGTTGGTCCTAATGAGGGTAAAAACGGGACATCTCTGATATAGTTTAAACAGTAAAAGAAAAACAAAATACAGTTTTCCAGTTTGATTTTAAAAGTGGTAATGGTGACATCATTGTCTGAATGGTCTTGTAGAGCCACCAATCCTCCAGGAAGGTGATGACATGGGAGATACGGAGCACTTCATCCTGCGAATTGCTATGCACCCTCTCGTGCTTCTTGGAGTCGACTCTGACGATGATGACAATGATGGCAACATTGTCATACTCTATCTTGGCAATTTGGTCAACATTGATAATGACAATGTTGACAACAATGTTGATGATGATGACAGTAACGATCATCAAGTTGAAGACCCTGGTGCAGGTGCTGAGGTTGACTTGGAAGTCGACCAGCACGTAGAAGAAGCAGAGGACCCACTGCCTGGAGGATCCAGGAGAAGGTCTAGAGAGGAAGACAATGAAGATGAGGAGAGTTGCAGCAGCAAGCGTTTACGGTGGTGGGAAGACTTTTCTGCCAGTGACTCTGAAGAAGACTCCCTGCCTGGAAGCTCCAGCAAGATGGGCAGCAATGAGGATGTTTAACACTTCTTGTACCCCAAGCTCTCTAACTCTAACCACCAACCCAGTTCATTTGATGTAAAGCTCTCTGTCATACCAGAAATTTGAAAATGAAGTTTGTTGCTGACTCGTTGTTTTTGCTTGAGTTTGACACAAAGCTATGATGGTATTTTGATAAAATAGTCAAATATAAAAATTAAATAGATAAAATATTCAGTTGTACCATCCTGAACTGTTTAATAGTGATCACACCAACGGACAGATGCACTTAAAGCTCCATGACGCAAGACATTAAAGCTTAGGAACAATGGCAAAACATCAGTCTTCAAAGGCATGTAAGAAGAATTTTGAAGGACACATTTTTAGAGTCTGGAGTCCTCAACCAGAACATTCAACTGAGATGTTGTCGTATTGATGTTTACTGATGCATTTCATTATATGATTTGACTGTTGTATCGCGCCATTTTTTCCCATATATTTACTGTTATTCCTTTTTTGTGTATTCGGTGTTAGTTATTTTAGATTAACCTGTCATTCATTTGGGCCTGACATCATCTTGCTGGCCTTTTTTTCAGAACTCAGTCTGCACACCTCTACAGAATTGAGTCTTCACCACATGACAACCATCAGTTTGAGCATATATACGTATATATGGAGCTAGCAGCAGAGCCTAATGATAGCAGTGTTGGTTGCTAACATTATACCGTGACATTTATGCCTTTATGATGGTTTGAGTCTTGACACTCCAGCACTATGACATTTTCTGGAAGAACCATTAAACTATAGAGCAGGCAGAAAAACATAATATTTCTGTTCCTGGTTCACTGGTGTACTGTAATACTGTTAGAAATGCAATCACAGACAGAGTCTACCCTCAGTGACAAAAGCAAGTGAATAAAAAAGTTACTCAGGCTCAGGCAGAAGCTACTCAGGAAATGAAGGGTTCACCTGTTTTTGTGTTTCCTCTGCAGGAACTTTACGATCTGTAACTTGTCCTGTAGCCATCGTTACATGTATATAAAACGTTATTTATAAGACTTTTCAAAACCTCAAAAACACTTGCAACAAACATACAACAAATATACAATTACACAATATAAGGATCTATATAAAAGAAGAAAAAATACATGTGAATAAAATGTATGATGAATGTTAGGCCTAACAAGCGTCTCTAGTGCCTGTCTTGTTATTTCTTGCAACCTCTGAAATGTGATACTGTGGGAGCTAGATCACATGACATATGACTAAATCAGTTAGTATGCAAAGCAAATCAAGTGTAACAAAAAATAAATTATAACAATAACAAGCACCACCTTATTCTCATGAATTTAAACCTTTAAAATGTTGGGTTCTTGCCATCACAGAGGTGCAGTAATGTTTTATCAGATGTACAACTGTATAGTTGCTCCATATAGGTGTAATTAAGTCATATCCCTATGAGGTTCCAGGAAATGCCTGCTGATGAGACTAGACCTACCCTGAATGGCCTGAATCATCCCCATACATCTGTCATGATGACTATTATGCCAGTGGCTACACTAACTTGGAATTTAGCCTACTTATTAAATATATGTGTCCCCTTTTTGTACAACTGTGCAATCGTGTTTATTGTTTTCCTAACATTTAGTTTCCTACCACTTTCAACCATTTACTTTAGTTTACTTCAGGATATTTAATAATAGAGCCACGATGGACAAGAACCACCTGTGACTACATCACTGAGTCCCGAGGATCTTTTGCAAAACTAAATCCTCCCACATCTTTAGTAACAGCAGCAAAATATGGGGGAGGTTTTAGTTGATATGATGATTTTCCAACAAATTTGACTTGATACTCAGGTTTGGGTGTCTGTGAATGACCTTGTGTATAGGCAAAGTAGTACGTGTGTATGCATCTGTGTTTGACTGCATGTGCATATGGCCATAGATGCATGTGTGTATTTCAAGAAGGTTATTGTTGGGTGCTTTGTTGTATTATACCCAATTCAGGCACAACTGTATGTACACTCCATAAGCCATTTGGAATAATGAACCCTTTCATCTGATAAAACTCCTACTTCTAGCAGCAGAATGTAGCTAAGTACATTTACTCAAGCACTGTACTTACGGTACTTGTATTTTACTTGCATATTTACATGTTCTGCTACTTAATACTTCCACTCGGATACATTTCAGAGGGAAATATTGTACTTTTTACTCCACTACATTTATCTGGCAGCCATAGTTACTAGCAATTTTGCAGATTAAGATTATGCATACAAAACATTAGATCAATTTATAAAATCTGATGCATTGTTCCAGATTAAACTACCCAATAGTATATAAAGCAGTTAGAATTAGCTACAAGATTAAAATGTTCTTGCAAATGTATGAATCAGTAGTAATAATCCAATTATATCCTATACATAATACTATAATTCTGTCAGGCTCATTCTGTTGCATAATGAGAATGATACGTAAATACAATTTACTGATAATACTTACTGATAATACCATGTGCACTGTGGTACTGCCAAGGTACTTCTACTTCTACTGTGGTGGTGCTGTACTGCTGTAGAATCTGAATACTTCTTCAACCACTGCCTACTTCAAATCAAAACAAACATATTCATTAATTTGTTTTTATTTTGCACGAACCAACATTATGCAAGTTTTACCTTTAGACTATCAATAGGTGTGTCTGCTGATTATGTTGGCAATATTTTCCGACTGGGTGAGTAAAACTTTATCTCTTTCAACCTTCATTTAATAAAACAGTGCCTTTTCAGGTAGTTTTCAAGCTGATCACTGGCTTGAATTAAAAAAAAAGAAGCCTTGCAATCACAAAATTAAACAGGTTGTTTGACTATGTATGGTTGTGTTTTTGAATGTTCAAATTAGGAAACTGCATTCCAGTAGGCCTATGGTAATATGCCAAATGATAATATGATCTTGTAATAATCACGTGATTATTTGCTGACATAGTAATGGCCAGTCTCCAACAAGTAGGCCAGTAGTTATCTTGGTTACTGACTTATTACATAACACTCACACACACACACACACACACACACGCACACACAGGATCAAATGACAACTTTGGATTCTATAGGCCATGTCTGAACAACTAAATACGTCTCCGGAGAAGTAGGCCAAGCACAAACAGAGCGTAACAGGCACATTAGGGTACATTCTGTCATTCGTGAATCAGCAGGGCAGGTGTGACAGCTCAGTGTTGCTGCATTTGTAGAAATAGGACATGGGAACCGAGCAAAACAGCAGGTGACCATCCCGTTTGTTTTCACATGCAGTATGAGAGAAATCGCATTATTGATACAGGTGTATTTTATTGCTGGTTACTTTATAGTGATGATCACAGCAGAAAATAACTTCATAATAACGTATACTTGCAGCTGGAAGCTATGCAAAACGAAGGAAAAAGAGAAGGATACGCAGAAGTAACTCTTAGACAATAGAGAAATATTAACCCTCAATGCATTGTTTTATTATAAATGCATTACTCTAAAGGCACTACCTGATAGAAAAAAGTTTGGACCAATAGGATTTCATGTTGGGCGTTAAGGACGAACCCACGTTTTCTATTGGTGGTCTGGGCAGACGCGGGCGGGTCTAAACAAGCGCTTTACCAAAACAAGCTAATTACTTTGCACCGACACGAGAGAAAGAAGAGTTGGGAGCAAAGGAAAAGTCTGACAAGTTGGAAAGCGTGCGCGAGAAAGTGAATGGACCGACTAACACGCATCTAAACTAACAGCAGAGACACAGCTGGGGCGTCAGGTAGGGAAGTGTCACTGCATATAGCCTTTATTAGGCTACAACTTAAATACTTGTTTACTGAGACGTTTCATGTAGCGAAAACCAAATAGCTGACAAGCCTGTACTTGAAGTCAATGCGTTAAAGAAAGCTGCTAACATTGACTTTTGCTACAAAGACGTTTTGTTTTCCTTGGTGGTCTATGGTTTCTGGCTTGCACAAAATTACCTTGCAGCATTTTAGCAAAAGTCATGGGCTTTCAGGGGACAGAAAAACAGAAAAGAAACTTTAAGGAAGTAGTTTCGTTCAGTAGTCTCAGTCATTACATATATATATATATATATATGTATTAATTATGACAACCATAAGATGTTATTGCATTAGTGTAGGAAAGTGCACTTAGTGTGACAACTGGGAAACAGTCTCCCAAACCATTTCCATATGATTTCCAAAGGCAGGTAACAAAATATCAAACCTTAAGAGCAGTTGAAGGTTAAAAAAAAAGCAGTTAAAAACTTAATAGGATCAGCGCTAAACACTACAAAACTACAGTCTTAGAAAGTACTTCCAAATTCACTCAATGACTCTGTATCACAGAACCAGCTGTCCATTGTGAGCTTCACAGAGCTGGTATTTATGACAGGGCTTCCATTTGGAAGCCTGCTTGTATCCATGGAAACTGGTCTGATGACCATTACAATTTCAGTCTTTCTTCCTGCACCAGGATTGGTTAATCCTGTATTTTGGAGACACTAAAAGATGCCTCACCTGTTGGGTATGGTGGTTAGTCTTAGTTTATGGTATAAAGTATATAGTATAGTTTAAAAAGCCATTATATGAGAATAATTAGGTCTGATTTTCTGAATCAAATGTGAGCAGGACATGCAGCTAGACAAGAATTAAATGAAACTCCTTCCACGGGTAGGGCTGGGTATCAAACGTCAGTACTTTTCGTCAGTGCCAACTATCGAAGGATGTCATGTACCGAGAGGTGGCATCAAATGTCTGGTCAGATTAGTAATCTTGTTTACTTGATTTTATCAGATAGTTCTTCATTTAAACCACAGTTTTGCTGATGTTAGACTATTTTTTTAGGCACACTTCTTGTATAGGTGATTGTGTTAAGACAGCAAGTAACATTTTGGCTTCTTTTGTCAAATAAAAAAAGGGTTTTGTAAAAAAAAACCATGTTTTTTCAATAGGTCTCAAAGTAAGTTATTTTGCGGAATTAATTATGTTTCTTTGTCTGAATGTGTCGGTTTGTATTTGTTTTACCTAGGCCTACTGTTAGAGGCAGTTGACGATGGACCCCAACAGTGAGACCAAGAAGATGACCTCCTACCTCCCAGGAAACCGCTCCTCTGAGACCCAGAAACTGGCCCCACCCAGAGGCCCAGGTACTCACAGACACCAGTGGCATTTTTAATAAATGAAAAGTTTTTTTATGTTAAAGACAGGTTTAAGCCATAGATGTGTCAGTGTTTTGTTAAGAGCTTACATATTACTTAATTTAGATATTTAGTGAGGGTGTACCTGCTTAATTCAGGTACAAATGGGCTCCTCCCTACAGTTTACATTCCCTGGCTTCCACCGCTGAGCCTCCATAAACACCTGAGGCTAATATAAAACTTGATTATACTGAAAATTTATATTTCTTAAACGCTAACCTGGGGCCTGCTCCAAGAAGCAGTTTAATTATCTAGATAACTTTCCGAGTAACACCCCCACCCCCCAGCAAATCTGGAACTTGGACTGATTGGACCTGCACTGGGTTTTGCTCAGCAAAGTTACCCAGATAACTCAGTAAACCTACTTCTTGGAAGATATGCGTGAATTTCCAAGAACATGATAACAGAGATCATTCAGCAGAAATGTAGTTTGCTGCGTGTACTTCTTCACACACTGATTAATGGTGAACCAAAAGTTGTTTATGACTGTTTTTATGCCAATGTCTCTGACCTTAGCGGCTTAATACCAAAAATGTGATACACACTCATCCGAAACCACCTGCCTGTGAATCTTAAAAACACATTCAGTTCATTTAACCAATTAACTTTCTACTACTATTTTTGCTATGACCTGAAGAGCTGGCTTTAATGGGCACAGATTTAATCTGTTGCTATGTGTTTGGGTGTTTTAAGGTACAGTACACCAACACATGGTTGGAAATAAACAACTCATGGACTAAAACAGTACAGAGACCAGCTGTTAAATGTGGTGTGTCAATGTCCCAACTTATAGCTATGACGAAGTGATGTGTTTTTAAAGACTCATGTTACCTCACACATTAGAATAGTGATTTTAATAATTTCCACACAGTAAAATGAGGAGAAAAAAAGAGCACTGGTATCAGATCAATATACCAATATACTCCTTTCAAGGTAGCAAGTATACTTTAATTTTGAATTGAAGTATCAGAATTGGTATTGAGAGTGAAAACGTAGGATAGGTTCAGTCCTAGTTGTTTTGTGACTAAACATATAAATATAAATAATTTAAATGTTTCAGTTACAAACCTGAAATAGAAATGTAACTACAAGCCAATTACAGAGTAGCTGAAAGATTTTTTATTAAATATTGTAATCCCATTGTTAGATAATGTCACTTATGGATTGAGAGAGGGGGTGTTTATAGACTTCATAAGACCCTGCAGTTTGCAGCTGCATCTCTGTTTTTCTTGCATGTTGCGCCATGATAATTAAATTAGAACAACACGAAAAAAGTCTCACTAGCATGATTATTAGAACAATTGCAATTAAATACGTTGACATTTAAGTTTACAGCCTATTATAAAAATAGACTTAGCAGGTTTAATTAATAACAGTATTTCAAGTGCAGTATCCTTTATTCAAAGCTGTTAAAGGAAAAAATGCACGTTGAAGTCAACAGCAATACTTTAGCAGTATAGAAAAACTATTCTAGCAATAATGAAGTTCATGACTGCTCATACGAATATGCAATTTTGAATTCATGAGTTTGAAAATATATTTGTGAATAGTATCCATGTTAAGCTTATCAAGTTTCTATTTGTTATTTTCTTTTCCTATCTGGCCGGTTCTAATGATAATAAATGTCTGATAGCTGACAGTGATGCCTGCAAGACAAAGCATGTAGGCTTAAACTCCTGTCACACACACGCACAGATTGCGTCAGCATTCTTCTTGTGGACCTCTGACCTCTAATTCCACGCAGTCAGCGCTGTAAAGGCGACTTCATGATTGGGGGAAACCTACAGGGAGGAAAGCTGTGACCCTGCCAAAAGTAATGGCACACAGTTCCTTGAATTATGTTTTGTTTTTTTCGTTTTGTGCATTACAGCAGTTGAGTGACGCTATCTGGCCTTTCACCGGGTTCTCTCCTCTGATATTATGCTGTCAGTGAAGACCTTTTTTGCATTTTTCCTCTGTGGAACGTGGCCATTTCCCCATGTACTACTAACAAAATTTCTGCTTGTTACTCCAAACCACCTGGGTGTCCCACATCCAAACATAGAATTAAGGTTTTGTATCTCGTTCATTGTTATTCTTGTATGTAAAGTACCTCTTTTGATGGGTAATTTGATTCTCTCTTTGCTGTAACTCATTACCTTGACTGGAGGTTTGTTACTTGAGTTTCTGTGCTATGGGATGGACACACTAACATATTATATTTTGTTTATCATGCTCTTACCCGATTAGAGCAAATGCACATGATGAGACCATCTGCTACTTTAAAACCTGACTAGCTGTAAACAAGAACACAGTACTTGTTTGATCACCAGGGGGGAACAAATGGTTGTCTTGTTGGCCCCACTCCAGAGAGGTTATAGTGCAGGGTCAGCTACATAACATAATAACCCTGCTGGATCTGAAAGAGGTTCACTTTCTTGCTCTTTAACACCTCACCGCGGCAAATGCTTTCTGACATGGGGGCTTCATGGGGGCTTGATCCTTGCTGCTCAATTAGCAATATAAGATTTGTCTTATACATTTTCTGGGCAAAAGACAAAGACAAATGTCTTACTGGGAAGGAAATACAGTCAACAAGCTCACCAGGCAGTAACGACACACAAGCCACAACACAATGTGTTTGCGTGAGAAAACATTAGAAGTATTTAAAAGTATGCCTTTAATCAGATCACCTGAGGCTAATATGTAATCCTTTGATTTACAAACGACAAGGCAAAAAAAGTTTAAAAAATTCTTAGTTTGTGGTGTGACTGTAGAAATACAGTATCTGTCTATGTCGGCGTCATCAGCAGAATAAAAGTATAGGTGGGTGCAAAATGCTGAGTGAGGAATGGGACGGCACTTTGTGAAATCACGTTACCTCCAGCTGAGTCGTTTACATTAAGTGTCATTTTAACTTTTAGGTTTAATATGTACCATATGTTGTGCACCTTCTGAACATAATAATAGCATAGATAGTATTACTAATATTTAAAAACATATCAACAACAGTAATGTCTTCATAGAATAAAACTATACACAGTTGCTTTGAACCTGCCAACTTCTGCTCTTATGGGAAAATGCAGCAAAATCTGTGAGTCCAGGCCTTTTAGTGGGTAGCTGTTGTCTTGTAGTATATTCTCTGACTCTCTCTCTGTTTCTGTCCCTCTCTCCAGGCTGCAGCTGGCTGGTGGTGGTATCGTCTGTAGCGGCCTCTCTGAGCGGCCTGATGCTGGGCTACGAAATGGGCCTGACCTCTGGGGTCCTGCTGCAGCTGCGGGGCCTCCTCTCCCTCTCCTGCCGGGAACAGGAACTGCTGGTCAGCTCTCACCTGCTCGGCGCTCTCCTCATCTGCCTGGCTGGAGGTCCTATTCTGGATCGCTACGGCCGCCGCTGCTCTTTGCTCCTGAGCGCCGCCCTGGTAGTCGGAGGCAGCGTCATGCTCATCGCCGTCACCTCACTTATTACACTCACACTGGGCCGGGTGATAGTCGGCATGGGAACGGCGCTGTCAGGGACAGGAGCGTGTCTGTACATTGCGGAGATCTCACCGAGGGAGAGGAGGGGTCTGCTGGTGACACTGTACGAGCTGATGTTGGTTGTGGGTGTAATGCTGGGATTCAGCTGTAGTTACGCCTTTGCTACTCTGCCCCATGGCTGGGCGTATACATTTGGACTAGTAATCCCCCCAGCGCTGCTGCAGATCAGTGTGCTCGTGTTCCTCCCACCCAGTCCACGCTTTCTGGTTGCACGGGGTAAAGTGGAGCAGGCCAGGATGGTGCTGGCCAGAATGAGAGGTGGGTTTCAGGAGCATGTGGAAGTGGAGCTCAGAGACATCCAGGCAGGACTTAAAGAGGAATCAGAGCATAGTTTCTGGGAGTTGTTCAGCGCCAAGGCCAACTTGCGTTCACGGCTGCTAACAGGTGTGACCTTAGTTTTCCTTCAGCAGGCTACTGGTCAGCCCAACATCCTCTCCTATGCTTCACCCCTTCTCCGCAGTGTAGGCTTCAACAGTGACGCCGCAGCAACATTGGCCTCCACAGGGTTCGGAGTGGTAAAAGTAATTGGCACCATCCCAGCCGTGTTGTTGGTCGACCGCGTGGGACCCAAGAGCTTTTTGTGTGTGGGTGCCGTCGCAATGGGAATGTCGCTGGCTGCACTTGGTATATTGACACTGCAAAGCCACACTCACCTCACCAGCCTGTGTAAAAGCCAGACTGTACTAAACCACACGCATCATACGCCGTGGGATTTAAACAGAACCACCGTGGACTTGGACAACAGTGACATTTTTTCTACTCACCTCCCCAGCCAGTGGAACAGTGAGGAGGCATGGGGGACTAACAGAAAGGATGATGGGATTGGGGAGTCAGGAGAAGGAAAGACTTATTTAGAAATGTCTTCCTCACTGAAGTTGGCGTCATTGATCAGCTTGCTGGTGTATGTGGCAGCCTTCTCCATTAGCCTCGGACCAAGTAAGCACGCATTCATTCAGTTGTATTCACCCACTAACTTTGCACACACACACAAATTAAAATGAGCCAGTAACTGGTGACTTACATTGTATTTACCCTTCAGGACACCGTTTATCTTTAAAAGATTGCATATCTACATTTCAGTCTGCCCAGATTTGACACCAGGCCATATCTGCAATATAGAACAGCAGCTTTCATCCATAGGATTTGTCTGGTTCATTTGCTTCTAATGGCTGCAGTTTGGAACAACAGTGGTTATCATACAATAACTGGGCCTGGGTGAAGTATAAATTGAAATGCCCCAGTTGCCCAGATAAAGCAGCGTGGACCCTGACTTTAAAGCTTCAAACCTGGCTCATAACTCCCCACACAAAATTGTCAAATATCAAAATTGTAAAGAGCTATTCTGGATCATGTTATTTGTATTTATACCTCATTAACCATGCCCCGTTATCAATGTATATGTGTCTTTGTTTTCTTTCCTTTCCAGTGGTGTATGTGGTTCTCAGTGAGATCTTTCCAATGGGAGTCAGAGGCAGGGCTGTGTCTGTGGTGTCTGCGGTAAACTGGGCCACTAACCTGCTCATCTCCATGACCTTCCTCACATTTACAGGTGTGTGTGTGTGTGTGTGTGTGTGTGTGTGTGTGTGTGTGTGTGTGTGTGGTTATAATGTATTAACTGAAGAGCAAGGATTCACTAGTAGATCAGCAACACACAGTGTTTCTGTTCTGCCAACAATAACTATAATAACTTTTTAACCATGGTACGCCTTTGTGCTTTTGCCCAGGACAGCAATGTTTGTGACAACAATCAGCAAACTCTTTATATACTGTTCGTAGACAGAAATGTCATGCTAAATATGTTTCACTATTTTACGTCCTGAAACGACTGCCCACTTGTTGTGGAGTCAAAATGCTGTAAGATTAGCCAAATAGGAAATCTACACCTAAAACAGTTAGTCACTATTCAAGTTTGGATTCTTTGATATGCACCGTTTTTTTTAGGGTTTAGCAGCAACAGCAAGTCAAGGCATAGCTTTTCCAGTGTCCATGACTTGATTTGCGTAGTTTGCCAATCATTAGTGGGAATGCTGATTCAGCATTCACACTATTGTTATCCTGTTCTTATTAGTGGGAATGCTGAATCAGCATGCACACTATTGTTATTCTAAGGTTTCTTTTTCTTCTTCTTCTTCTTCTTCTTGTTCTTCTTCCGTACGTTTTTCGGTCGTCTACTGCTTCAGC